>QFDD01000818.1:0-26586 GCA_006871305.1 Vachellia collinsii
TGTACGGTCCACTCACAGTCCTAGCCAACTCGGACCCTATGCTCTGCTCTATCCTCCACTCACTGCCACCACTGAAATTTTGGGATTCCCCATTTCCCTCAATCCCCTTCCTCACACCCTTTTTGAATTTAATTCCCTTCTTATTCTGTGCTTTTGCCTTCACTTACGTCACGTGTCTCGTCGTATTCTATCTTTGAAAAATTCCTTTTTTTTTCTTTTTGGGTATTGTATTATTCTTTTTTGAAAAACATACCCTAACACTTATAAAGAATTTACATAGATACTTATAAATAACTCACCAACAACCTCTTTACAATAATTAACAGCATTTTGGTGGATGTATAATAACCTTATTTATAATTAAATGACACAGGATTTTATGATAATCTGGTGATTAGTGATTTCTAAGAAACATTGTTATATTTTCAATTGCGATGCAAATCATGAGATGGTTCTCCTTATTTTTTGTTCTTTGACGCTTGATATAGAGTTTTTGTTGCCTTAGAAAATCCCATGTCTAACGTTCTATGATTGGGATGCCAAAGGGATAGTATTGTATAAATAGTCATTTATTTTTATAATTGAAGCATCTTTAACGTAAGAATCATAATGATTATTAATGACAGACAAAATATATTAATTATTATTTATTAGTATTTCATTTTCACCAACCCCACACAATCTAAACCAAGATTTTCAGGATTTAAATTTAAATAAAGATTGATTGCCATTACACAGGTAACGATTTTGTGAACTTAAATAGAACACAACATAATCGATAAACAATAGAGATGGTTTTTGTCTAAAAATAATGGAGTTGGAGAAATACTTAGGAAATTACTCTCTTTTGAAAAAGAAAGAGTTATAAATTTTATAATTAGAATTCAAAATCTAAATTTACACGATTTTATTTAAATAGACATATTTTTATGCACATTTAATAAAAAATCATATATTATTTATAATTAATTTGTTTAATTAAAAATACAGATTCGTAATTAAGTCAAAGATGAAAGCCAGATTCATCGTAGCCGTAGGCGCCAGACAGATAGACTTGGGCACACACCCGCCCACTCCATTCTTTCCAACAGCTCGAGCTCCTTCATGGCGGTCTCATCCAGAGCTTTCATCCTCTCTCGCAGCAATAACCTTTCGCTTAACCCTTTTCATCCCACCAAACCGCCCCCTTCTTCTCTTCCTTCCTTTTCCGTCTCTCTCAGGCGCCGTCGTTTAGCTTATTCTGCATCTGTCGTTCGCTGCTTAATCTCCGGCGTTGATGGCGGAGGCGTGTCCGACGACTTTGTTTCGACTCGGAAATCATCTGATCGTGGGTTCACTGTCATAGAGAACATGCTCATGCGAATTGAGCCTCTTGACGCCTCCGTTATCTCCAAAGGTGTTTCGACTTCCGCCAGGGATTCCATGAAGCAGACCATTTCTACGATGTTAGGTTTGCTTCCGTCCGATCAATTTTCCGTTACCATTACGGTTTCAAAGCGTCCTCTCAACCGCCTTCTTGTCTCGTCCATCATCACCGGGTATTATTTTCTTTTGGATTACGTCTATTGCTTATGTTTTCCTGCTAGCGTTTAATGGTGAATGAACCTTTTATGATAAATGATTTATTTTCTTTGGTTTCAGGTACACTCTGTGGAATGCTGAGTATAGGATTTCCTTAATGAGAAATTTCGATATAGCACCTTATGATAGAAAGGGGTCCAATTGTCCAACGGACACGGAGGTCTCGGGGCAGCAAAGTGCTGAAGATAGTGAAATTGAATTTGGTTCTGATTTTTCATTCAAAGATTCGGAGTGTTCCAGCCCTCGCTTGTTTGCAGATTTGTCTCCTGAAGCTCTTAATCACATTCAGAAGTTGCAGTCTGAGTTAGCATTGGCAGAAAAGGTAAGTCGTCACTTTTCTCTTTGGTTCACAAATTTAATGCAAGGACTGTGTTTGTTTCTGAAATTAAAGTGCTGGGCATGAATGCCCTTTTCTGTTGATGATAAGCCTGGTTAATTTGGAATTACTACAACGGAACAAGGCTTCAGTTCAATGAGTTTTAGACTGCTCAATTGTATGATAGTACTATGCTTATATGTGTATGCAAGCCATACTTGAGTGAGTGAGTCTAATCCTCAACTGCCTCAGAACCCAATCCTTTAGATGCTATCTTACGTCCGTACTTTGGATTAGTAAGTCATTTAACTCCGGGTCATGATTCAACAAATATAAACTTTTGGGGTTTTTGAGTTCATGTCATATATTTTCATGGATATGCTTGTTCCCTGAGTTAGATGGCTGTTCCAAAACTGAAAGCATAATGATGAGATCTGCGTTCACAACCTCAAAAACTAATCATTGAAACAATGAACTGTATCCATGGTCTGCTCACTTCTAATGGCTTGCTGCCACATTCCTTATGCTTTTTGCAACTCTGAAGCTGCGTAGATTATTTTCGTCTAATGGTATTGCAGTAGATGCTCTTGTCTATTCCATATGCCATTAGAAGTTGCGTAAGTTTGCTTCAATTTTTCCCTTGAATTACTCAACTGAGAACTGTGCAACTACGCAGTATATCCATTTTACCATAAAGTGCTTTGCAATGGCCTTGTTATGTCAGTACACCCGTCTACGACTTAAGGAGTGAGTGACCCAATCCTTTTGTCTGAATTACCTATGACTGAAGATCATCCTGTTGTAGTATAAAATATATCCTATCCCGTCCGATTGCTCATTTTAGGCCATTTTAGAAGCACAAAGCTTTGAGGTCTGCATTCTAAGGTGGTATGATAATGCTGTTTTTCTTCAGGAATTAAAATCCCAGAATCACGAAATAATACAAATAGAACATGACAGAGGGAACAGGAATGATTTACTGGAGTATCTACGGTCTCTGGATCCTGAGATGGTAAGGACTCAAAATCGCTCCCGTTCAACTGATCTTTGTCCTTAAAACTTGAGACCTGCAGGGGGGGGGTGTTTCACTTGTTCTTTCAAGTAAGTGCTGAAATCTCTCGTCTTAACAGGTGACTGAGCTGTCTCGGCCTTCGTCAGTAGAAGTGGAAGACATAATTCAGCGACTTGTTCAAAACATTTTGAGGGGATTCTTTTCAGATGACGCTAACTCAAATTTTATGGAACAATCAATTGGAAGAAATTCAGATGACCAGACGGATGGTTATGATGAGTTTTGTGATAAAGTAGACACATCTCGCGATTATCTAGCAAAGTTGCTTTTCTGGTTAGTTCTTCTCATATCACCCATCTAAAATTTCTTGGATTGCAACCGAGTGAGCTATATCTAATAGCAGTATCTTCGAACCAATCACATCTGTACCTGTGATATCTGCCTTTAGTCTACAATATGCTTGCTCATAGAAGCTTGTTCCCTTAGTCAACTATCTTGATATTTTGTTTCCATTGGCAGGTGTATGTTATTGGGTCATCGTTTAAGAGGACTGGAGAACAGATTGCATCTAAGTTGTGCTGTTGGGCTGTTATAGAGAAGGTAAAAGCATGTATATTCTTTTCCTTCCTCTTCAAAATTTCAATTATAACATTAACATTCTTCAATGGACAAAAAATGGGAATAATTGCTCGTCTTCCTCGGTTTCACTTCACCGCTCATATCCTGATTTACCACAATGGACACCCTTTTAATTACCCATCTTGGCCCATGGTGCACCAAAATAGCTTGTGAAGGCTGTTGTGTTATGGTCAAACTTCTCGCCGGAGTGGTAGTTTATTCTATGCTGGCTGGTCAAATCAAATCTTGCATCTGAATTAAAATTAATGCCCTTTCACTCGGCGGAAAACGTTGACTATATTTGCTAAGGCTTCATATCAACTAGATGAATGAGAAGCGTGCATGAAAAATAAATAAAACTTTAATTTAATAATGGGCTAATCCGATAGGCAGTTATTATTATGAGTTGAGGGGGGGACCAAAACAAAAATTCACCAACACTCTCCCCCGCAAGATAGACTGACTGTATCTTCTGCATGATGTCCATTGAAAATTTAATGTGTATGTCGTATATTTAAATTTAATTCGAATGATATAAATAGTAAAGATTGTTTTTTTCAACATTAATTTTTTTTTTATAACGAAGACGACAGACAATAATATTAATCTTCAAAGTATTAACATATAATATAAATTATTTATATTAAGAAATATTTCAGCTTTTTAGAATAAATATGAATATTTTGATAAGATGTACGTTAGATGCACAAGTTAAAATTCACATCATCTTTGCTGATCCCTTCCCTGTGAACACGTTACTTTGACAGCTGAAATGTTTCTAAACACGCTTCATTTTCGAAAGTGCTCAGAGAAAATACATTTGAAAAGAATGTGATTATGTATGAGATTCGTAATTTGGTATGATTTCCCCCTTTCAGTTACATAGCCATCGAGAGAATAGATAGTTTATAACTATTTGTGTTACTTGTGAACTGTTCTTGAAAAGAGCACAGAATGGGTTAACATAAAATGTCCGAAACAGCAACAGGTTATTTGTTGTGGTGGCAAGAGCTTCACTTTTATAAGGAGAACACAAGTTCAAACCACAAGAAATGCACTTATTAAGTAAGTTAAGAACCCTTTACACTACAAATTTCGAATAGAGAGACCCTTTATCAAATAAAGACACCCAACATTTGGCCAAAACAACAAAAGGAAAAGGACACCCAAAAGACCCCAGATATATACAATCTCTTATCTACTCTCTTCCTCCATCTTCATGTGAAAATTTGGATGAAGTTGTGCATTGGCTGCAGTTCTAAAGACAGTTGTTAGGCTGCAAGTTCACAAGCAGGTCTTCCATGCAATCTGTGGTTAGTTTCTACCTTGGAGCTGTTCCCTCACAGTTTGATAAAAACCTGTGGAATCTCTCTACTCTTGCTTTGTTATGTTTGGACCATGTTCTTGGCTTCTTTCGGGGACGATAGAAGACGTCTTCTGTGAACGCAGCATACTTTACCTGCAAATGAGACCTTCTGAGTGAGAACAACATATGCCGCAATGCTAATTAAACCTTCAACCAATCTAGCATAATAATTTATGTACAAGGAGCCGTAACCATCTCCCGGAATATAGCAAAATAAGATGAATAACGGTTTCAGAAGGGGGAAAAATTGTAATAGTTATAAATAAATTATTGAACCGTCAAAATGGAACACCAACAAGCATAGAAAAGTAACATACCTTGCTCGAGTTGCAAGCTATCACATGGTCCAATTTGTTAATTATTTTAACACCCTCCATGTCTGGAAACTCATCTGAAGCACCACATTTGCGCTTGTTCCTGCACACATAATTATAAACAGCATCAATATAATGCGTTACTTTTTTTATAAAAAAAAAAAATTAAAGAGGCATGTATTAACAGCTTGAGATTACAAGTGGGATTAAACTCACAAATCCTCACTTGTAGAGAAACTTTCATACCACTAGGATATAAGGTCATTAGCATATGCATTACTAATTGTGAGCATCATGTAGTGCGCGCGCACATTAAGCAAATTAAGAATTCACGTGAGGTTGGCCTTAGACTCAAACAAGAATTATTTGGTATATTTTGGACACAACATATCTAGGGTATGAGCCACTAAAGGCAGGGTTAATTGAAAGGGCTTTGAATCATTTGGCATAATGTCTTAGATTTAAACCTCCATACTGTCCTTTTAACCAGAAAAATGAAAAACAAAATACAGTTTTAATGACTTCGTTTCCATCATCAGGAAAAGATAAATTTTACCAAATAATACATATTAGACTTTGCAGCATCTATACCTTTGTAGCATAAAGCCATGGGGTTCCTCTTTGACAGGAAAGACTGATAGAAAATCATTGTAAAGATAATCAGCACAATCTGGATCAAGTGTAAACCCTTTTGGCATTCCATTGGTGCTGTCCATTAGCCAGATGAATAGTTTGGAAGGGCCAGATGACTGCAACAAGACCAGATTCGCAAGCAAAGTTAAATAAAAATATAATTTATCCGTATTCATATAAATTCTACAGAGTTTGTGTTGGCTGTTGAGAGCCTAACACAACTCTCCTCTTTTATCCAGGCTTAGAACTGGCTATGAATAAACAGAGTTTAAATAACACTAGTAATTGAAAAATTAACACACATCGTTTCTATTTGTGAATCTTCTTCTCTCTTTTCATTTTCATTTGTTTTTTAAGTGGTTGGAGAGGGGAAACAGAGTCTCATGGGACTTACACATTCCAGGCGATATATATTATCCTCGGGGAGGATCACACGTGCATTCGCAAGATACACCGAATGAGTTAGCCTCTCTGGTTTCTGAGAATTTTCATACTCAAACAATTGAAGAAGTTTATTATTTATTTCAACATTTGCAACCACTTGAAGCTGCAGGAGGGGAAAAGAACATTTAGAACCTTAGGAGTAAAAACAAAACAGAATAAGAGACAAGCATATACCTGTT
This sequence comes from Vachellia collinsii, assembly GCA_006871305.1. Lineage (NCBI taxonomy): Eukaryota > Viridiplantae > Streptophyta > Magnoliopsida > Fabales > Fabaceae > Vachellia > Vachellia collinsii. The sequence goes on from QFDD01000818.1 coordinate 6,464, forward strand.
TAACCAATTTATGGATCAACTTGTCCAGTGTGAATAACATGTATGACTGGTTTCCAAAAATTGCTTGGCATTCATCTTCAAACTTTGCATCGTCAACAGATCCACCAAGTAGGTTGTAGAGTGCATTCATAAATCTAGATGAAAATAAACACAAACCAATTCAAAAGGAGCACTTATTTTCTTTTCTTTAAGTTTCCTTTTTTAAAATAAATAATAATACGTACAAGATGTCTAGAAATACCTTGAATATGGATCTGGAGAATTAGCATCCTTTGCGATTCTACGATTTGTTGCTGCATTCTTTGAATTTGTTTTTGCAAATAAGATCCTTTCATACAAAATCTGGCAAGATCAAAGAGTATATTAACTTCTTCACCATTAAACAAAATGCGACATTAAACACTAAGAAATAACCTGTCCTTACATGATGAAGCCTGAGAAGCACATAGAAATCATCATTTCCATAGATAACCCTGGATTCTCTTCTTTCTTCTAGTAAAACTGATGATACATACTTTGTAAGAGGTTTCACAGACAAAAAGGAACTTTCTAACAATGAGCCATCTGCAGCAGATTGTGCATTCCTCATTCTCTCAACTTTAGCTTTATCATCAATACCATCATGTTCCATACCTTCACCACCTTCAGAAGAATTTTCAATGTCCTCTTCAGAATCACCATGTAGTGAGGGAGATATTTCACCCTCCTCCCTTTCAGTTTGGCATTGCCCAGCAAATTCTTCTTGGTTATTGCTTTGAATTAGAACTCCATTGGCCAAAGGATCTGGAGTTGCCACATCACTACGCTGAAGCTGAAGTGCCAAGTCAGCAGACAGACACGTTAATACCAATTTAAAATGAAACCCCTTGATTCAAATGAAAGCAGAATTGAAAATACGGGGAAAATGATCGTGCAAAAGTTGGTTATGATTAGATCATTATCACTCTTAAGAAGTCACTTACCTCCACCGTAGATACACTATCACTTTGAGACTTGGCTACAGAGTCATAGTCACCTTGTGCATTATGGGCAAATTGTTCACTAGAGTCAGAGACTTTAGCAGACGGAGAAGTAACACCAAGAATCGGTTCCAAGAAGGTAGTCCAAACTCTCAACAATTTATTTAACAACCCTTTACTTGAAACGATCTGTTTACACGCATAACAAAAGAGTTTATATAGGTCTTCGTGAATCCCAACATCTGAATATTCAAATTGCATATGTGGAACTGGAGATAGTTTATTTCCAGCAGCAGTGACCTGAAGGTACTTCTGTTTCTGCTTCTTCTCTTTGATTTCTTTGATCTCAGCCACCAAAGCTGCGCATTTAATTTAAAGACAGTGTAAAAGCAATTAGCGACATAGCAACACTGAAACGTGAAAGGTACTGAGAGCTTAAAATACAAATTGTAAGCTCTCAACAAGATCACTACTAGTAAGTTCTAGCTGATGCAGAAGACTTTTAAGACTTTTGTCCCTGATGAATGCCTTGTGACTTATTTTTTTTTGGCCTGAAAGATGCCTTATGTGGTCCACGGGTTCAAATAAATAAATTACTTGGAGTATCTGGAATATATAGGAAGGAAGCTTAGGCAAATAAAACCATTTATTAATTCATTTGAAATGATTTTAGGCATGAGACAGAAAAGGACCTTTGCATCTGCAGAGTTCAACAGTTTATCTTAATTAAAAATGTTGATTTCAATTGGAGCTGTTCCACTGGCTTGTCATGGAAATCTGTTTTTAACGGGTGACATTTAAAAAAATATTGTTAATTCTCCGTTTTGGATATCTTGATCAAGTTCTATGTAAAATTAATTTCGCAAAACATGGGCCAAATTTACTTTCTCTGAGAATTTCTGTCATATGCTTCTTTCAAATTCAGCTTTTTAAGCAGTTTGTCAATTTGCTACTTTATCTCAAGGTACAGCATGACCCAAGAATTTTGAGACAACCTTCTAAATTGTGATGTAGATAAACATTAAGCATGTCCATTCATGTTTGGGAAAGCTCAGTTTACAAAACCTAGTTTTGCAAAAGCAGCCTTCTACTCGCGTTTAAAATCTAAACCCAGTTTAGCAAAAGCAGCCTTCTACTTGCGTTGCAAAATCTAAACCCAGTTTAGCAAAAGCAGCCAAACAAGCATTAAATGAAAATTGGATTTGCAAAATTTGGTTTAGGCCTCCCCGACTGTTATGCAAACATAGTAAAATAAATGTGGGACCAATGGCAAACATAAGGAAAATGAGGTAAGATATAGAAGAAATAAAGTAGTGGAGAGAAGAAAAGGAAGATTTAGAAAGTGGGAGGGAAAAGGAAATGGCCTTCTAATTTATCGTTAACTAAAATCATGTTAATCTTATTTTATAATCCAAGTTTATATACTTATTATAATTCTTATTCTTAATTTCCAAGTCATTAATATCATATATTCCAAATTTATTTTCATCCTCCATTAAGAGATCACTTACATTTTCGGCTCAAGTTCTTGGAATCTTGTTGCTTGAAATAGAAGCTGCGATAATCAAGTGACTTGCTGTAGTTTTTAGCAAGAACTTCAGCCCAGACCCTGTTGAATTCTGAACGACACTCCCTCCACTCCTTCAGTTTCTGCTTTAGTCGATTCAACACCACAGGCAAAGCAACAATCGGATTCTTACGTAATGCCTCTATAACTTCAAGGCCATGCTCACCATACAGATACTCAATGCATCTTAAATGTAAAACTGAAATATGAATCCCACATGACAGAATCAGTCTATCTAACAGTTATAAGAAATAGAAGAAGGAAGGGTTCAAATTAACATTTTAAATTCAAATGATTCCAATGCATACCACTAAAGCGTTCTTCAATACGGATTGGACCCTCAATATTGATTTTGTTTCCAATAATGCTATTATATAACTCCTCTGTACGTTTAGCAGTTGACCTCACACGCTCTATTAACAAGTCCAGCTCAAATCTACATTGGAAGAAAATGAAAGTGAACACTAGCTTGAGAAGGCAGGGAGGATATTTGATATCATAGGAAAATCATGTCAACTTGAAGAAAAAGGAATTTCAAAGCCAAAATAAAGAAACTAAAGATAAAAAAATAACAAGATTTGTACCGGTCATCTTCACATTGGAACAATTTTTTTTCATACTGATTCCTGGGCATATGTTTGAAAGGGTAATCCTCACTTCCTGAAGTTACAGATACCCAGTGATCATTCAGTACTTCAGCATCAAGCTTAGATCTCTGACTAGGAATAGCAATTGGATACTGCAAAAGTAAATAAAACGAATTATTTTCACAAATACACAGCATGTTGACAAGGCCATACAAGAAAGAAGAATCTAGAAGTTCTGTACATCTTCCGGAAGACGCCGGTAGCTGACATTACAAAGTCCACAATCTCTGAGGTCAAGTTCATGAATTGATATCCCCATGTATTTCTCATGGTTTTCTTCCCTCTTTTCAGACACATGCACCTCACGCTTCTGGTCTCTGTATTTGTCTTCCAACTTTGATGATCTGAATAATTGCCCATCACTACCAAATGATTCTGAAACGAACAACTCTTGCGGCATCAGTTTTGGTCCAGGAGATAGCGGTTAGAAAAACCATTTAAAATAACTCCAGGTAATTCAATGACATAAACACCTTAATGAATCTTCAAAAAGAATAAATTGAGAAGACCATTGAAAATAAAATCATACAAAGAATTCAGTCCTTGAATATAACTGTTAACCTCCTTAAGGTAAAAGGGGAAACGGCAACGAAAAGGAAAGTGCAAGGAGGATAATTTAAGTTATATAACATTTGGACATACTTGTGACATTGGCAAGGAAAAAATTAATACTAGTGGCAGCAGAGAGATCATAAAGTTAATAATCTCAAAACATCAAAGCTTAACTAGAAACCATTGAAGTTTTAGCTGAACAAAAAGTTTGATCATCAACAAGTTATCCTTCGGCTCTTGATGGAATTACATATTTTAATGTATTGTTCAGATGGCCTAGAGGTTAATGTGGCACGTCTAAAAGGCAAAATAGAAGGAAAAAATGCAACTCCTCCTTACTCTCTCGAGTGTTATTCAAATTTACTAAAAAGGAGCTGTAATGTATTTGTTATGTAATAAATAGATGAAAGGGAAGTTAGTTAATGGGTGGTTAAGTTAGTTAATTGAGTATTAGGGATGATGGACCACAAAAGGGTATAATAGGGGTTATTGAAATCAACTTTTGGAATAATAGATTTGAACCCCCCCCCCCTCTCGTCTGTCTATCCATCCATCTTTCTCTCCCTTTCTCCCTCTTTCCCTCTCTTTCCTATCATTTCTATACATCAGTCATCAGCCTAGTAACTGCTTTTTTTTATTTGGGGAATAAAAGCCTAGTAACTGATAGAAATTATTTAAATTTATTCATGATAAACCAGGCTGTGAAACCGCTGACGAGCATTAGGATCTTACAAAACAATAGGCATCCAAGTGTAGCATAGAAACTTTGGCCAGAAAATTAATATATGCATAATGTATGATGTTTGACAGATGGTCCTACATAACACTTTAACACCATAGCTAAAAATATAAAGTAGAAATTAGAATAAAATAGACTGGAATTTTGTTATTCTGGTATCATCTGTAACCAGGAAAAAATGGACTAATAGATGGGAAATACTACCAAAATTGTGGTGAACAAGTACCAGTGCAGTGAAGTCCTCACAATTGTTAAAGATTAGGAGCACTGAAACTAAAACAAATTGATTTTATCAATAATATTGAAAACTGAAATTCAAGGGTTACAAGCAGACAGATGTGCTTTGGTATGGCTTTTTAAGTATGGGATTCACAAAAGAAAGATGGTTTCACGTACCAAATCATTTAAATCATGCCTATTTATTATTTAACCGCTGAAGATATAAAGGCACTACAAGAATGCCTGGTGTTCATCTGAGTTGCCCAACCTCTCCTTAACTTTCTCACGGAAACTAAACGCTTGGTCATACATGCCTAGCATGAAGTCAAATCAAGAGGTTCCAAAACCATACAGTTCAAAATGAACTAACACTCTCAGACATTAAAACTATATAATGCTTACAGATATTACAATCTCATGAGAGGCAAGGCTTCCTTATTTTCAAACTTTAAAAGGGACAGTATGGTGATACAGGTTCAATTCCCTACTCCCACTGCTTCCCAATTTTATTATTTATATTAAAAATCTAAAACAATTATCTAAGGAACAAAAAAAACACTAAGTGGGCGAAGAAGCCATTAGATTGTAAATTACATACCAAAAGAAATATATAGAAGATGAGATCTATTATCTCTCAAGCCTTTCTAAAAGGAGATCACAAAGTGACAGGAAGAAAAGATCAAATAAGCCATATTAATAATTTCATAACAATGAACCTATATACACCTTCACCTGTGTTTATTGAGGCGAATTAATCTAACCAATTGCACTGATTTGGAAAGTGCCTACAGTTTTGCACCCAACTAATGTAATCTACACTTCCTTTCTCTTTTTTATTTTCCTCTATGGTGATTGCTTCAATAATTGAAGCATATAGAAATATATAAATATCATCTCAACGTCAACTCTGACCCACAACACCCGTAATGTTCAATTGACAACATTTTAGTCAAACAAAATTGGAAAAAGAGGTCAGCTACTTATTAACCAAATTAATTATCCGATTGCAATATACAAAAAATCATGAATCATGTATTCAAGCACTGCAATCCATTCAACATATAGCATGAAGGCTTACCTTTTACGGTATCTTTGTTATAAGAAGGAAAGTCAGCAATCAGCCTAAGAGCTTCAGCCTCCTTGACAGATTTTTTATTTTCAGGAACACATTTTAAGCCCCAGTTATTAGAAGGATCAGCTTCTCTCTCATTCCGATCATGAACTCTCCTATCCCTACTTTCCTCAACCTGCTTCTTGTGCTCTTTAATCATTGCCTTGCCGTCATCCAGCTTAGATGAATGAATGCTGAGATTGTGATCATGAGAAGTAATAAGCTTATCTTGTTGAAGATGTTGCTGTAAAGATGGTAGTTCCTAAGGCAATCAGCAAAAAGCTTATAAAATTCATAAGAGAAGGACAAAATCCTAATTCAATCAGCTAAAAGCTTATAAAATTGCCTTGTCCAGTTGCAATTGCTGCTTAATGATTGTTGTAGAACTCTGCTCATTAAAACACTGAGCTAAATTTTGACCATATGGTGCATGCTGTACAGGTGTTGTAGAATCATTTGGCAAAAATCTGTTGAACTCCTCAAGTAAGTCAGGATGGTTGCGGAAAAGAGAAGAAACCTAAAGGAATAAAATCATTTCCAAAAAATTAGTACATGTCATAGGAGTTGGCTTAAAAGAATTTAGCAATTTCTTTAGCAATTGTTTAGTTGAGCTGACTGCTTTATACTTTCAAGGGTTGGCTTCTGAAAGGACTTCTGATAGTTGTGTGATTACCCTGCAAGTGAGTGATAATAGTTCTACATTGATAGCCAGAGAAAAAACCTACCTGTACATTTTATAACATGAAAGTTCTTTTGAACAAGATATTTCATGAAAGGCCACCAAAATTTGTACATGTTATGAGAGCAGGTGTAAAAGAATTTAGTGATCAATTAAGTAATTGATTGGTGGAGCTAATTGTTTTACCCTTTCATTAGTAGGCTGGTAAAAGGACTGTTTGATGTTATATAACTGTCTTGGAAGTGAATAAGATAGGTTTTAGGGGATGAAGCAATCTCTTCCTACCTTCTCTGTAGAATAATTATCGTTCCTTTGTAGTCATTACTCAACAATGTAAATCCATTTTTCAACTTTTTGAAAGTAGCTATTCAAGGTTCAAGTTCCATCTATAACTTGTGTTTTTGTTTAATCCCGTTCCTTTCCATTCTTAGTGCCAAACGAGTCTTCATATCAGTAGCCAAAGAAAAGCTATCTATACAATTTACATCATGAAAGTTCTTTTGGACTACAATATATTCCTACAAAGAGTGTCTAAAACTAGACAGAACATTCACCTCCAGGTAGACCTCGGTTATATCCTTGCTCCCTGAGCGGAACATATACAAAATGTCCCTGAATGATAGGTATACATGTTCATCATTTTGAAATCGTTCCTGTGAGAGCAAAACCTATCAATCAAAAGGATAATAACCAAAAAATTTGGTGAAACATCACTCAGACTGAAAAATAAAACTCACTTCTATCTTGTGTACAAAATCCAGAGCTTCTTCATAGTCAACCACTTTCTTTGGGGAAGCTTCATACTCATCAGGCTTTATCTCATAGCTTTTGGGCAAGAAGGCGTTGAATCCAGAAACCAAATCGCCATGCCCTTTGAATAGTTCTTTCACCCTTTCTCTCACACCAGCGATGCCAATGCTGCAAAAGAGCAAACATTCTTATACTTGTAACTCCTTTTTTTTTTGGTAATAGTACTTATAACTCCTTTTAAGTCAAACATTCATGACAAATTATCAAAGGTGTGTAGAATTTACCTTTGAGCCTGGAAATCTCCCAATATCGCCAAGAACATATCATATTTTTCTGTTTGGTTCTGAAAGATTTGTTTCACTGATCTTAAATAGGATTTGGCATGGGTGTTACTCAAATTCTGCAAAACAGCTCCTGCTTCTCCTCTTATATTACCACCGCCTCCTCCATGGTCATGGGAGTGACCATTGCTTCACACAGCATGCAAAGGCATATTCAGATACGAATAAAGAGTAACTCATTGTTAAACGAGGTATTATATTTGTATATATGAGAACATGTAACCAAATAAATTAACAAATGCTGCTAATGGAGGGCTCAAGGCACTTAATTTGAGTAGAGAAGGACTCACGGAAACTTGACAAAAATTCGTGTCAATAATATCATCTCAACTCTCTAAATGCCGGGCATGCTCTAATTAATCTTTGAGCTAGCGAAAGCCAAGAACTTGACGAATTCTTTTGGTTCAGTGAAGAAAATAAAGATGAACAAACAATTCTTGAAAAAGAGTCAGAATCAGAACTCACGAGTTATTTGTTATCTTCATCTTGGTGTCAAAGAAGTTAGCTAGCGAAACCTGAGAAGGAGGCTATAGCGTTACGTGGTAATGCTGCCCAAGATTTCAAGCCAAGAAAGCTGGAGATTTTGAAAATTTATAAATACGTTCATGCGGCTGCGCCCCACCCCTTTTCTTATACGGGGCGTCTTGCGGTCAAATCCAAAAACTCAGAATATCTGCAGTAAAATTAAACTTTAAAATTAATTTGAACAAATATTGCTTATCAATTAATTTTTATATAAAATATCTATTTATCATGATGTTATTGGCAAATTATTTTTTTATAATAATTGGCAAATTATATACCGCTTAAATTTTGATTGGAGCGTATGACAATAAACATGTCAATATTCTCTATATTTATAATATTTTTATAAATTTTTACTTTCATCTTTTAATTTAATTTATGAGAGGAACTAATTGCAAGGGACCGGTTTGTTAATTAATTCTGAAAATCAATTTCACACAAATCGAGATAAAACCCTCTCATATATTTACCTCGGATTGTGTGAAATCACTTTTCAAACCACGGTTTTATTACTTCCCAAACAAGCTCATAAGTAATACTTCCGTACTTTACTCAAACTCAGACGATTAATTAAAAGAAATTAAAAAATTAAATAAATAACTTAATTATAATATATATTGCGCGATCGCTCTGAAATATTTATATGTATTATTAGATCATATATCATTTATAAATTAGATAAATTATTTTTAAAAAAATGATAAGTATCTGTATTTTAAAATAACTTATTTAATCTTTAAAAATTAATGTGCTTAGTTTTAATTTTATATTAAGAACAAGATAGTATTTTTTTTTTTCCTGCCAACAAGAACCAGATAGTATATAACATTATGCTAACCTGCATAATCTGACACCATATACACTTGAAGTCCAACGACGTATAAATTGATCATTACATTAAGTAGTAAGAAAATTCTAGTCATCTCAAAATTTATTGCATATTTACAGTTACATATAAAATGCCAAAATAGGCGATCGATGCAACCAGAAAAATACTTTCTTCTTTTCCGGTTAATCGACATTTGCAGAGTACATATCCTTGAATTACTAAAAGGGAAACTTACATTTAAGCAGCTTAATTCTGTAACATTCAAATCAGAAAAGCTTTAGAATTATAATTATTTAGGAAAATCAGAATTACTAATAAATTTTAGAAACTTATGACCAGATTTTAAAAAAAAAAAAACTTACAAACAATGACAGCTTGAAATAAATTTTTTAAAATCTGGCCAAGTCTTTTAAATTCTGGTAACCATTTTATTTTCATAAATAATTGTAATTCCAAAGATATTTTTCAATAAAAAATTTTAGCTGGGGGTCTTAGATGTAATTTTCCCTAAATTGGAAGGACTAATTGGCGGGGAAAAAGTTGAGGAAAGCCCTGAAAAGCGTTTCATACTTTCTCCAATTCTCCTGATCATCTTCAATGCAGGATTGAGCCCTCTCGCCGTTCCATAACGGAAATCAAACACGGCTTGTGCAGGTAGCGGCGTTGAGGGGGTTGGGCGGCGGCGTTCTCTGAAGAATGACCAGAGAGTGATAGGCTCCGGTGGGTCCTTTTGCCAACAAAGACGAATGAGTCCCTCTCTCCACCACTTTCCCTTTATCCAACACAGCAATTAGATCACAGTTCTGTATGGTGCTCATCCTGTGGGCCACCACAACGCTCGTCCTCCCCACCATCACCCTCTCTAACGCTTCTTGCACCACCTTCTCCGATTGGGTGTCCAGCGCGCTAGTCGCCTCGTCCAATAGCAACACCGTTGGGTTCTTCAGTATCGCCCTGGCGATCGCGATCCTCTGCTTTTGCCCTCCCGATAGCTGCACGCCCCTGTCCCCACACAACGTGTCGTATCCATCCTTCAGGCTTCCTATGAAATCATGAGCGTTCGCTGCTCTCGCCGCTTCTATGATCTCCGCTTCGCCCACCTTATCCGACGCTCCATATGCAATATTCTCTTTTATGGTCCCACTGAATAGCGTGGGCTCTTGACTCACCAATGCTATGTATTTCCTCAGTGCTCTGAGCTGATACGACCTTATGTCTTTGCCGTCGATGGTCACTGTTCCCTTCAGCGGGTCATAGAATCTCTCAATTAACCCTATAATGGTTGATTTGCCGGACCCACTTTGGCCCACCAGAGCTGTTGATTTCCCAGCGTCGATTCTGAGTGAAAATCCTTCGAAGATCATTACGTCGGGCCTAGCTGGGTAAGCAAAATGAACATCACGGAGTTCGATGTAGCCTGTTATCTTCTCCGGCTTGTACCCATCTGGATCTTGGGGCTCAATTCTGGTGTACTTGTCTAGCACTGCAAAAACTGAACCTACTGAGTCAGCACCCTTGGCGAGGTCCGAGGTCATACTTCCGGCGTCAGCAATAACTCGTCCTGTGCTGACCAAAATCATGAAGGTCTCGAACATTGCTTTGGCAGTGATGTAACCTTGGGAGATCAGCTTGCCACCGTACCAAAAGTCTAAAGCCCAGGTGCAAGACATAATGCCTTGGGAACATCCCAGGCCTATACCTGCGTACCAGGATTGACGGGCACTCTCTTGGGTCGGGCCTTCTTGGGCCTTCTGGAGCATCTTCAATATGCGATCTTGTGAAGAGAAGGCAGTGACAGTTCGAAGATTTGAAACAGCTTCTGCAGCTAACTTGCCGCTTTCCTCCTGGGCTTTGATGGCTTTGCTAGACATGCTCTTTAGAAGGACCCGCCTTGTGTAGAAGCAACCGATGATAAGAGGTTGGATCGCTATCATAACAAGGGCCAGCCTCCATGCAATGACCAACCCCATTGTGCAGGCTATTGTCACTGCTGAACAAGTTTGAACCAGTAGAGCCGTCCTATCCCCCACCAAAGATCTCACCTGTGAATTAAATATGCAATCGTAAGATTAAGTCTCTTACACATGAATTGCTAGTAATTGTTCAGTATTGGTACTGGAAGATCAGGAGAGAGTTAGAAAAACTTGCCACATTGGCATCTTTGGCAAGTCGAGAGCAAACAGCACCACTGGAATTTTCGTCCCGATCGAACCATCCGACTTCAAATGTGAGAATCTTGGAGAGCATTCTCTCTCTGACCCTTTTGGTCAGGTACTCTCCCATGTAAGCAAAATAATAGTGCTGGCTTATGTTAATAAGTAAAGAGAAGATGGCCAGCCCCAGAAAGCAGAGAGCATAAGTTCTTGTCTTCTTTTTTATCTCATCGTGGTCCGTCAAGAAATACACAGATATCATAGACCCCATTGCGAATGCATATAATGGCTGAACCGCACCGAATAAAACAGCACTTATGCACCCCATGGTTGCTTGCTTCCATTCTGGGAGATTAAGAGCCAACAATCTCCTGAACGAAGGAACTGGGAATTTCTGATCTTCTGTAACGTGATGACCATCTTCTTCATCTGCAACTGAAGCTGGATTCCTTGCCATTGAATTGGCAGAGCTAGAACGACTCACCAGGGAAAGCCTGCGGCTACTGGTGTTGTTCATGTCCCGGTTTGATATAGACGACGGGGCAGAGACAGTATCTTCTTGCTGGGTTTTGGATTGTTGTGTCTGTTGAAGACGGACCAAAGAGGTGTAAAGGCCATCGTCGTTTAGGATGAGCTCGCCGTGCGAGCCCATCTCCATGATCTTCCCGTTCTGGACGACGGCGATAACGTCGGCGTTTCGGATGGTGGATAAACGGTGGGCAATGATGATTGTGGTGCGACCCACAGCTGCTTTGTCAAGAGCTTCTTGAACAACTCTCTCTGATTCAGAATCTAACGCGCTGGTTGCTTCATCTAGCAGAAGCAGTCTTGGTTTCTTTATTATTGCTCGCGCAATGGCGATCCTCTGCTTTTGCCCCCCTGACATTTGAACTCCTCTTTCGCCAACCTGTACATGTAATTTAATTTTCATCCATCAACTTTAGCCATCCAGAGAGAAGATAGTACCAGTTCTTTTCCAAGTAGGAATGGAAACTATAAACATGATTGTTTACATATATAATAGGCTGGGACAAACAAAAAGATCAATCATTTTTAAGTAGTTGACACAAGGCAATGTTTTTTGCTTAGAGAAATGAGCTTCATAACAAATCGATTCAGATTTGTATGTCACACGCTAGCTAGTTCCGAAAATGAACAATAATGATAAATATAAGGGTATGTGGGGTCTCGTCGTCCAAAAATATAAAAAAAGGGCCATTCGGAGAAGTTTCATATTGCCGTGATGGATTAATTTATTATAGGCTTACGTGACTTGTATGGTGAAAGGAGACGACTAAACTAACTAATTACTAATTGTTATGAATTGTCTTTGCACATGTTTTAAAAAATGCTTAAATTTTGAAGTCAACCACTGATGTCTTCTTGCAGGATGGACACTGGAATGTGAAACATGCGTCTTCCCCAAGCCGGCTCCATTGTATTTACTACTTTATTAATATAAGATATAAGAGCAGGACAACTTTTTCAGAGAGGTTAAAAAAATTAATTAACAAATATTTATAATTTTTTAAACTAATTTTTTTAACTTACAAATTAATATATGATACACATACATCACGATGTATGTTATAATTAAATAATTTATTTAGTTTTTATACTTTTTTGAAAAAGTTAAATGATTCGTATTTTTAAGATTGAAAGAGTGTTTATAATGTGTATTTTTATTTTTTTTGTTGCAGTGTCAACAATCAGACCATAGTGTTCTCTGAAATGTAGAGTTGTAAGTATAATAGATATGGCAAGCTTAAAACGTTGCAACATGTCTAGTTTTTATGTTTATCAAGAACTACCTAGTATGGTGGGTACGTAAAGAGCATATTCATGTTATATTGTTAGTTTTTTTTTTTGGAAGTATGATCTACTATATTCGTAAATTTATTTTTTGGATTTTTCTCGTATAAGTAAATTTATTAATCAAATTAATTATTTTAACATATAATTGTTAGATAAATGCAATGCAGAAATTTGGTAGGAAAACGACAAGGGTGAAGATGCCATATTGGGATTTTAAAATAACATAGGGGTACCAGTTTGTTAAAAAAAAAAAAAAAAATAGGGAGATTCTTTGTCTTTGTGTATGTGGACGACCAAAATTATTAGTGGATAAATGACATGAAATGATATCATTAAGGCAAAGAATATTTGGAGAAAATAGGGAGGGGAGGCACTTTTTGGGTTTATCATGAGCACTCAATTTTATATCAGCAACGTTAGAAGCAGGAGGATTAAAATGCAACATGACCTGTTTCAATTTAATGAAGCCAAATACGAAGATTCCATAACTGAGAGAGGGAAATTAATGTGTGTACCTGAGTATCGTAGCCGAGAGGCAAGTGTGAAATGAAGTTATGAGCATTAGAAGCTTTGGCGGCTTCAATGACTTCTTCCATGGAAGCATCTTCCTTACCGAAGAGAACGTTCTCTTTGATGGTGGTGGCGAACAGGGCAGGTTCTTGGCTGACCAGACCCATCTGTGACCTCAGCCACTTGAGCTGCATCTTGTGAATGCCCACACCATCAAGCCGTATCTCTCCCACAAGTGGGTCATAAAATCTCTGCAAAAGTGATATCACTGTTGATTTCCCCGATCCACTCCCTCCCACCAACGCCATCGTCTTCCCTGCCGGAATCTTCAGGCAGAAATCGTTCAGGATTATGCTCGTTGCCCTCGACGGGTACGCGAACTGTACGTGTTCGAATTCCACTTCCCCTGAAACGCTCTCCAGAATCTCTCCACTTACGCTGTCCGAATCAATCTTCGGCACTCTTTTTATCACCTCCATTATTCTCTCCCCTGCTGTGCTCGCATCCGAAAAGTACTTCATGTTCGATAAAGCCGCCCCTAAAGATCTGCTCCCACCAAAAAAAAAAATATATCATTTAATTTCAGCGTCAAGACCAGAAGTTTATATGTTCAACATCCCCTCCTTCTATACCCAGAAAGAAAACATGATTAGTCAATCATTTTCTCATATATCTTTTTAAGTCAACGAAAAAAAAAATAGGAACAGTATGACTGTCGAGTTTTTTAATGGCTGGTTATTCAAGCTACGTTCTGCTATTAATCAGAGAGGTGAGGGATAGGAAGAATACAGGCCACCGACGGCAATGGAGGCTCCGACGGCGAAAACGGTACCGCCTTGGGCACCGTGGTACATGACGAGGGTGCTGCCGTAGTAGGACATGAAGGACCAGATGGCGAAGACGATGCCGTTGCTTCCTATGGCCAAGCCCTTGGCCAAGCCTTGCTTGAGCCCCAGTTTAACAGATCCTTGCAAAGCTTCCGAGAAAGCGGCAATGGTCTTGCTTTCTCCGACGAAGGAATACACAGTTCTTATGGAAGATATTGCCTGCTCTGCAACTGTACCGGCCAGATTATACTCCTCTCTGATCTTCCTCGCCAGCCCCATCAGAGTCCTGCCGTAGAGCAAACCAGGGATCACGAGCAGAACCACGAACGGGAACCCTACAATAGCCAGCCTCCATAACATTGCAAAAGCCACCACGTAGCTCCCGATGAACATAAACACGTTCATCAAGAAGTTTGGCAACTACACAATCTCCATGGAAGCCGTCAGAATTCTTAAGAATCCGGAGAATTTATTGATTCCATTCACTTCTGAGTTAGTTAATTACCTTCTCAGCAATAGCATCTTGGATTACGAGGCTGTCGTTGGAGACGCTGGTGACGACCTCCGACGTGCTTGTCACATGCAGATCAAAGTAAGCTACATCCTGCCTGAGCACCGCCTTCAAATACCTGGCTCTCATTCTCGCAGCCTGTCTTTCCCCTGTTCTAGTCCAGCAATACCCCTCTGAAATCGCCACACGCCACTATCAGTTCTTGGCTATCTGAAGAAACAAACATGAGCAGCACAGAGATCCAACACATAGAGCCGAAGAGTTCATTATTAACTCACCGAGGAAGCAAGTGACGAAGGAGCCAGCAGCCAAATATAGCAGGGTCACAGCATTCTGCAACCCAAACAAACTGGGTAAGAGACAGAGACTGAGAGAGAGAGAGAGAGATATGTATGTAAAGATATATGAAGGTGACCTTATTAATTTGACGGGTAAAATCATTCGGATCGGGGAGAGAAGCAGGGCCAACGGCGGAGCCAACATTGTTCATCAAGCGGCTGCTGATGAGGAGGACGAGGGGGGTGGTGAAACCGTCGCCGAGGGAGCCGACGATGCCGAGGAGCATGAGGAACCAATCTAACGGATCGGCGTGCATGAAGATGGATCGAATGGAGCCATTCTTCTTCTTCTTGGGAGCCACGGATGATGCGGCCACACATGATTCCTGATCCCCATCCATTATTTCTTCCCCCTCAACTCAACGGCGACTTTAGTTCTTGGGCACAAACCAGGAAGCGTGTCACAAACGATTCGCCCAACGCTTCTGCGGTTGGCTTCCTCTCCACTTTGAACAGACAAGGCGAACCACGAAGAAATATTACTGCCACGCTCGTTATTTATAGGAATCACTGCACGTTGGCTCCAGCAGGGCTTGGCGAAGGTAAGCTGCTCCATCTGGCCCGCAACAAAACATTGCTACCAGACCTTGCAAGACAAGACAAGATATACTTCCCTTCCAAAGCTTGATCCAATGGTCACAGTGCAACTTCAAATTTCATTATTAATGTAATAATTTTTTTAATAGGCAATCTGTAAGTATTTATATAAACGTTTTATAAGTTATAAGATATGTTCTAATCATAGTGAACCCCGAGACCCAACTTATCTATTTTTTCTTTTGGTACAAAGACAAAAATGATAAACAAGCTTCCCTCTTTTTTTAATATAATTATCTAACATGGTCATCATGTAAGATTTGAAAATTGTTCCACGTAACTAACATGCTCACACCAATTCAAACTCAAGATAACTAGTACTCCTTTCTTGAACCAAATTGACAATATATAAGCTTCTCTCTTATTTTCCTTTTTAGAGAGATCAAAATTGGTTAAAAGTATGTGTGTCCTTAGAAATTGTATTGGTAATAATAATTGACATATTTTTATCTAAAAGAATACCAATATTCAAATTTATATTTTTATTGCCATTTAGATTTTTAAACATTTAACAAATTTTCCCTTGGGAACCTTTGACTGCTTTTTTTTTTTAAGATTTAAATACTACTCTATTTACTGCGAACGCAATTTATTTATTTTTAAACTTTAGATTTAATTTATCTGATAATATAATATAGTTTTTTAAAATTTAAAAATGGATTGTTATATAACTTTTTATCTATTATATTAAGCTATATTATTCGTTAGTTATAAACAATATAGTTCATTTCTTGTGTGCGCAAAAATAAATGTGTTTTTGTCAGCTTACTTTTTGTCGCAAAAGATGAGAGTTTTTTTTGTCATCACTTGATTCAATTATGCAAGTGGCCAAAATAACTGAACAAAAGATGAGGCGTGTGCGTAAAATAAAACTTTCAAACTAGTCAGATGACATGCCCTAAATTATTAGTTTGCCAAAAAAAAAAAAAAACAGACGGAGACATACTAAAAGGTAAAATGGTAAATGCATCTATTGGTTTGTAAAAGAAGCTTATGCATTGTTATTAATTATCAACATAAAATGGGATATAAAATATCAAAGAATATTTGGAGTAAATATATCATTGTAAATAGAATATTGTTACAATAAGTTAAAAGAAAAGTGGGGATATTTGGAGTAAATCTATTATTGGGGCAACTGAAGATGTATCAAAGAATGGAGGAGTCTCATTTATCGATCCTTATTACGTTAATAATGCATAAAGGTCACTACTTTTGGCATCAATGATCAATAATAGGGACTAATTTCTTGGATTCAAGTTATACAGAGTTTAACTTTAATTTAATTTACCCAACACGAATGTATTAATTAAATAGTTTGAATTGATTGGAATAAAAACTAAGAGGTGTTGATTTGAAATGGATTGTTCCCCCGTACATTGACATCCACTTTGTATCATTCATTTAAACCTTTTTAATTTTCTTACAATTTTTATTAATTTCACATATTTTCTCGCCCTCTTTCCTCTCATATCTAATATTCTAATTCAAGGGCTTTTTTTTTTTTTTTTTTGAATGAAGTGACCCATAATTTTTACATAATAATAGAAAATAGCTAACTTTTAAGTAACATCTATGAATCACTTAAATATCTATTTGTACCTATTTAAAACTAACAAATCACTTACAACATATTTCGTACAAGCTTAAAACGGCATTAAACTTTATTAACTTTATCTTGAAATTCAATAAATTTTCCACTTTATATCTATTCAACATATATTATACCCATAAGAGCAAAGTTAACACAATAATAAACACATGGTAAAATTGTACATTCATATAAAAATTTTACTACTATGACTCATAAAAATTAAAAGATAAAAAAATTTCTTCTGTCAATCCAGTAAATATGACCGTATAGGTTAGTCTTATATGCCAATGCTCTAGCAAATGATGGTTTGTCTAATTGTTCATTACTTGTTTGTATCTGTATCCCTGTGCGGACCTACCTTAATAGATGATGAGTGTTTTTTAAGAGTATGTAACGTAATGTTTTATGGGCTATATATACCCCTCTTGTACAAAAAATGGTTATAGTTATCTGGTTCTATTTATAGAAAGAAGGTTTATTTTAATCTTATTTATAAATTATTTCTTTAAATTCTTTATATAAACGTATATCATTTTACCCCTTATTTATTATTATATCGACATTATTATTATATATTAGGGTATATTATATACTAATAGGAATAAAATTAAAAAGTTGTAAAATTTAACAAAGTTAATGAGATTTAGTATTTTTTAATGTATATAAAACATGTGAAAAGGGATTATTTGGTAAACGTAGCCTTCATGTGTAAGAAGTCTAGATACATGTGGGGGCAGAGGGGGCTTGAATAAAATAATGGCATGCAGCTTACTGTGTGGTGCGAGGAGGAAGATAAGCAGCTACAAGGTTTGACTTAATAATCTCTCAGCAAAATCGTCATTAATGACGACATTAGCAAGGTTGGTATTAACCTAACCTCGAGAACTAATACTGCATTTTTTTTTTAACATTATAAGTCGCATGACCGTTTGAATAATTAAAGAGCAAGATGGATTTTATATTGATTTCGCATATGAATTGCTTAATCTCAAGGCTAAAATTTGATGATAAAAATATGCTTCAAAGTCTGAGTCATGACTCATGAGCAAGCCAGCCTAAGTATTTTGTATTCCAATGTCCTAATAATATAGTACTCTTCCGTTTTAATTTATTGGATTAGGATGTTTCTATATTGAATTTGAATACTGTCCTAATGAACCTCATTAAATACAATTAAAGATCTCAATCTTAATATATTTTAAAAAGATACATAAATTTAAAAAGTACGCTTCATTTAACACTAGCCTCTGATAAACTCTTAATTTAATTACTAAAGAGTACTATTTTCTTAAATATTCTTTTCTCTGAAACATTCAATAATATCACGAGACATGGGATCATTTCAAAAAATATATATGTGTGTGTGTTAGAAATGGGAATGCAAATAATAATATAGAATATTCTCTGGAATGGGTGCTAAACATGGGGGAAAATAGTGGAATTGTCGGCTACTAATTCAATGAGTTGAGCAGAGATGCATTTTGATGCTTTATTTTTGGGAGAATAATTACTTTTTTGAAGAAATATTTACCTACTTTCGGAGTATCACGTCATCTGTAATAAGAGATATTTAGAACATTTTCATTATGAATAATGTGACACTTCAAAAATATGTAAGTATTTCTCTTTTTCTTACATGATTCAAATGCGGAGAGACAGAATATTTTAAACAGTTTATTCGAAGACGATCTAACTATACATAGGCATTAATTCTTAATAACTTTACAGCCTGCATAAAATTTTACGATTCTAAAATCCAAAGAATAGTTCCGGTTCCTTCATCCAATTAATTAACACATTAAATTCCTAAAAATACCAAACTTCAAAAACTAATGGAACCTTTTTTCCGAATGAGCATCTAATGGAACCTTACCGTGTAAACTATATCGGCCCATATATATATATATATATGCATTCTACTTTGATATGAATACTTTATAAATTGTGTGTGTGTGTGTAAATTTGATTTTAAAATTAGGAACACATCAATCAGTCATATCTCACTAAAAAATTTAAATAGATAGACGGAGGAAATTTGGTTAAAAAATGATGACTATTAATTTCTGTTGGTATTTCGACATATAATATCTCATTGATTTAACTATAACTTAAAATAGAGTAGTGAACGAAATTATTCAGCGGGACAAGTTAAACTGACATGTCCAAGAATCAAACCATATATCGTTTTCTTTGACCTCAACTTCATTCCCACGACCAAATGTGAGCTCTGCCTTTGATGCACACACTCTCGTAATTCTATATTCATAAGTTATTTTTAACATCTTTCATATAGATAATGAAAAATCTTAAATTTTATTAGCTCTTTATTAAAATTTAACAACCTTATCTCTATTTAATTTATAACATATCCCATGAATATAAAATCAAATAATAATAAATGAAAGGTGAAATGCTATATTTATGTGAAAAATTATTAATATGATTGATAAATGGGGTCAAAATAATTTTTTTCTGCGAATGTAGGTTGAGTCTAGTAGAAGAGGTTGAAGTAATCCTTTACAATATAGCAAATCAATATTTGAATCCTGACTGAAAATAGTATCCATATTTAATGTCTCGGTAATGCCTTGAATATGATTATTTCTAATAGAATGATGCATATACTTTAACAAAAATAAATTTTCTCTTTCCACTCTATAATAGGATAAGAGGAGTGTGTGTGTGGATGAAGAATGGGCCATTATCAAGTCAGAAAAGAACTGCGTTGCGCTTCAAAGAGGATGTCAATTTCTGATTGCGAATATAAATCTAAGTGAGCATTTGGATTAACTTATTTTAATTAAGTTGATAAAGTTTTAAATAAACATATGAAATGAATTTTGTCTCAACTTACGTAAAA
>QFDD01000819.1:0-31252 GCA_006871305.1 Vachellia collinsii
GCCCTGACAGTAGCTGGGATTTCTTTTCTACCATGAAGAGTGAGAACAAGTTGAACAACATTAACATGGAGATGAGTATAACTATGAGTTTATCAAGGGCTGAGGGATTTCTAAAGTGACATACTATTCAGTTGTGCTTGCTTGGAGACCGCATTGGTCAAGTTTAGTGGATTGAACAATCTCTTTGGCCTGAGGCCGCCAAGTAGATATCAAGGATCTAATATTTCTAGTGACTCTATTGGTTCTATGGTAAAAGCTGTATGGACTGAGTAGAAGTAAATCAGTATCTTAGATTCTGGCATCCTCAGAAAGATGGTTGATCTCAATAAGGTTTTCAATCCTATTAGAAAGAGTTCTCTAGACAGAGGGAGGAATATAGGTAGGCGAGAAAGATGAAGAAAGTCTAACAGGCTCAAGGTTGGAGGATATAGTGGATTCACTCATATTGAAGGAAATTTCTTCCTACTGACCTTTACTAATAATATTTCACTCTTGTCTACAGGAGGAAGACTCTGATACCACAGTTAGTAACTGGACTATGCAAGATAATCCAGCTAATTCCCTGGGTTCAAATTTAAAGATCTCAATTAGATAACACCATCAACCAATACTCATTAAAGATAAGCTTACTATAAGATAAGCTTCATAATTTTACATGTCAATAGCTACATAGTAGCCTTTTTTACTTTTACAAGACCCAAGGATAGGCTTTTTGACTTTAAAGGAAAAGTAGAGTAGCATTTTTGACTTTACAAGACCTAGAGATAGGCTTTTTGACTTTGAGGATTTTGGGAGGTTTGCCAGGTGGAATTCTTAGTTAGAATCTAGATTAGTATAAACAATGTTTGGATCAAAGAAATCTCTCTAGGATGAGGAGTAGTCTTCATCATTGTTCTTGTATTCTTCATATAGACAGCACTGTACTCTCAATCAGATGAGCATTGTGTTTTGGATGAGCTGAAGATTACTGATGACTTCCAAGCTTAACTACATTGGTGAACTAGTTTCATCTTGATTAGGATCATGAGATTCTCCAGCAAAAACATTTTGTGAGTAAGATATTCCTTCTTAAAGAAAGTTACTTCGGAATTCTCCAAATGAGAAAGTGATAGGAAAAGTTTGGACTTCATCAGGTTCTTCATCTTGGAGATTAGAGAAATCCAATGGATAAGCTTTAGCCTCATCAGCTTCATCTGGTTCATTTTGATCGACCAGATATGGGCCTATTCTTTTCATCATGACTTTTTCATGAGTCAAAGGGGTGAGGTACTCCACAAGTTAATTCTGTTAAGTGTCACAATCGTCCTACCAGGAGGCTAGTAATACTCCCTGTAAAGAGCAAAGATACAGAAAAATTTCTTTTGTTGTGTTGGAATGGCAATGCAAACATTATTTTCTTTTATGATTTAATTAAGTCTTCCTTTCTAGTGAGGAAGAGGAGCAAACATTTTGGAAAGGGTGGTCAAATGGGTTTCTTCATTGTTGGAATCACAAAGGTAATGATATATGGGTAAGGCTGGGAAGGCAATGGCACATGTATGTATGGCTGAAAGAGCCCAAAGATGCCAGAGAAGTTTTGCTGGTATTGATCCCTTAATGATAGGAACAGTAAGATATAGATAGATCATATCAAAATAGTTAGAATAAGGATGGATGTTGGTTCTTTGGAGGAGAAAGTGAAGCCAATAAAATATAACTGTTTTGCCATAGTTGGTGACACCAACATAATTAACAGGATGAAATCCTGGAGGGAAGATAATTGCAACCATGTCAAGACTCATTCTGATAGGTAGAGGAGAGAGAGTGAAAATGTAGAGTGGATAGAGATTCTCAAAGGTTTTGATGGAGGATTTCTGAGGTCTGGAGATAAAATCAGCTATGGTATTCTAGTGTCCTCTAAGATGACGAACTAAGAATTTATAGCAGGAAAACCAGTCTTTCCACTTAAGCATTTGGTTATCTAGAAATGTCTTTCCTTTAGGATTAAGCATCCTTAGAAAAGATGTATTGTCCATTTCTACCACAAATTCATAAGGATTGAGATGGAAACTGAATTTTTCAAATTGCATGATAATATTTTTCAGACATCCTTTGAAAATACTTCTGCAAATCCCTTCTATTAAGAGACTTCTGATCCTACACGTAAAATTTAGTAAACGCAAATCGTTCAATATTTTCCCCCTCCATATTTTTCATAAATAATTACTACCCAAATTAAGTAGATCAAGATGTTAGTTACAATTCATTTAAAGCAATAAATGTGAAAAATGTTTTTTTTTTTGCATTATACCCCATGAAAATGATGAGTGAGAGAGAATAAATGGAAAAATAGGTGAGACAAAATCAAATATTAAAAAAAAAAGAAATAAAGAGGGCCATGTCATTAATTATGAGTTAAAAATAGGAAAAAAATACATTAAATTTTAAAACAAATAAATTGTTGCTTACATTTACGATTTAACATTTATGACTATCCCTATATGAGTGTCATTGTTATTATAAATAGGACAAGAGGGAATTATTTTTTCTTTCTAAACTCTTCCTATTAATTACACCTTAAGGGAGTTTCCTATCAAATGAGTAATATCCAACACAATGATTAACAAAGCACTTTAAAGAAACTAATGCACTACTTTTATAAATAACTAACGGAACTGTCTTTTTTTTTCAGTTATGGAGATTAGTTATATGGTCCATGCATTCAGAACCATAGCCAACAAAGACAATACTCCTTACGACTGGGTCTAATTTTATTGATGATAGTCAATTGTGCCATCGGAATGACTGCAGTCTGATTTCATCTCAAATCTTGACACCTATTTCTAGTCTGAAATTAAGGAAATAAAGAATGCAGCATGATTTATCTTTCAAGGTGGAATTGGCTACATAAATTATACAGTACCATTGAATTCTATCAACAATCAAATATTTAAATAAATAATTAATTAAAAGGTCTAATCAATGACTTCATTCAGTATTCTTTTCGGTCTTCCTCTACTTTTTAAATGATACGCTCCAACAACCTTTTTTGCACATGTTCAAACCTACCTTAAATTATTTTCTATCATTTTCTCCATTATGATTATTTTGAATTTTATCTTTTCTCATATGACCCCACATATATTTTAACATCCTCATCTTGGCTACCTTAACCATATAATTTTGCTGTCTCTTTAGAATCCAACATTTATTGACATATAACATTGTTAATCTTGTAACAGTTTGATAAAACTTTCCTCTAAGCTTATTAAGAATTTTCTATTCACAGATAACTCTAGTAATCATTCTCTAGTTGAAGACCCAGCTTATTGAAATGTCTCCAATTTCACCATCCTTAAATATCAACTTGAACCCCCTTGAAACATAAAGAATATCAACTTTTAATTCAATAGAAGAATCCAATTACAACGAGCAGAAAGAAGTCAAGAACTTAAAATTGCAGTGGTTATGCATAGCAGCTACCATATAAAAAAAATAAAATAAAAATGGTTATTTCAGCCTTTCAGGTTTTTAGAAGTCAAATATCATCCGCATAATACTCAAGTCTTTCAAGTTATGAGCCACACAGATATTCAGTTATCTAGTATTGAATCATGTTACATATCATCTTTAGCATTTAGGAAACAATTCATACAATAAATATTTAGTTAAACTCATACATTATCAATGTACGTAATCATGCCATGCTAAGGATGAAAGGGAACTTTTTATATGAACATAAAAAAGATTTGATGAAAACAAGCAACAGCAACTGTAATATTCTTAAATGAACCCCTTTCTTTAACTTGCAGTCTCTGTCAATTATTCTCTGAAAAAGGAAAAACAGTCTTTCTTTCTTTTTTAACCTTCTTCCAATCTAACGTTAAAGGCTTTTACAGTGGCTTTGAATTTAGATCATGAGCTGCTAATGAAGCTGATTTCTCAACTTATTCCGAAACTCGTATCAAAATCTGAGATGAATGAATAATTGGGCCATCTAATGCAATCTGGTTACCTTCGTTCGGAGGGTAAACGGGGTTTACTTCCTCAGCCATGTATCTGGTGAAGTCTGATGTAGACATTAACCACTGATACGTCCAAGTTAACCAGGAATAAAAGAGACATGATCTAATGCAGCAAGTACCAAAAAATGGTTAGATTTCAGATGTATAAACATGAGCTGATGAACCATAATTAATAAGCAAGTACCAAAGAAATTTCGGTAATGCCTAGCAAATGATGAGATCAAGCAGCAAGTTCCAAAAAAAAACGGTGCATCAACAGAGATTTTTCTTCAACCACAAATATTAGTGATTGGCACAAAATGTCAACCAATAACTCTGCAAGTGTACGGGCCATGTCAAGTAATAAAAAATGCGTAAAGTATCGTTTCTACAAGGATTTGGTATCAACTAAGTTGAGCAATAACCTTACATTTTTATTTAAGTTGAGCGAGATACATAGATATAATAAAAATAAAATAAAAATCTAACTAGAGGAATAAATTAAATCTAAATTATAACTAAGGCTAAGAGTGATTCTAGATCTCAAACAACGACTTAGATTATTATAGCCTTAATAACTTCTTAATGTCTTATTTCTCCCCTCAATTGTAATTAAAGTTATGTTTGCTAGTCTAGGATTCTTAATTACCTAAAAGGATCTTCTGACTCACTAAAAACATTCTTATTGTGTTAGCTAATCTCTAAATTCCTTACATGATTACATAATTAGACTAAACAAGCCGGTAGGTATATTCCTATCCTACAAACAAATTAAGTCATAAAACTCAATTCTACACAATTCAATTGAAGCTCTAGTCTAAATTCTTTATCTCTAGGCTCCTTTAGAATACTAAAATCTATTCCAATCAGATCCGTTATTGTTCAGAATAGTAAAACACACAATTGAATAAACAAATATAACGTTAAAACAGTTAAAGATTGAAATTATCCTTCACTAATTCATAATCAAACTACAATAATCCGAAATGAAGGTCTAGCTACATAAATTGAAAAGTCCTACAAACAAAACAAAAGCTAACCAAACAAAAAAAATAAAAGAAACAGAAAAGAAGATGAAAAACAGGATAAATTAATAATCAGAGTTGAACTCCCATCTGTGCTACAGATCATTCATATCTCCAGGTCTCAAATCTCCTTCCATTTGAACTCAAGCTCTTGTATTGCCACCAAAGAAAAAAAAACACCCCTCATTTTGCCTCTTAATGCTCTTTTTATAAGTTCTTGCGTGTTAGTATCTCTTTATTTCCTTTCTAATATAAATATATATTATATTTACAATCTAGATTCTTACTTTTGAAATTTGGCACAAATTACGTACAATGACCCTGCACTATATTCTAGTCTTCAGAAAAATTACAGTAAGGATCCCCACTTCTTGAGCTACTAACTAGAACGCACCCTTCCACCCCTATTGCTTGGATTTTTGGCTAATATTACGGTTTTGACCCCATCTCTGAATATCTTTCCGCTTTACCTTATAATATCTACAAAATAAAATAGGTATGAATAGATTTTCTGGAAAGATTACTTTTTTTTTATTTTAGCACTTAGATTGATGAGAGAATCATATAAAATAAATCAAATAGATATAAAATATCTACAAATGAGATCTAATATATTTAAAATCTACATCTATTTAATTACAAGATATTCACTTATCAATTAGTGAAAGTTATGCATATACCTTCAAGTTTTCTTCAAGTCTCCAAGTTCACCGAGGTCCTTAATCGTAGGTAATAAGCTACATTTCAGAGAGAAAAGTTGGTCCCATCACTTTGTTAATGATAATTGGTTTACAAGTTTGTTGAATAAGGTATCAATTCTTCATAAGCAATTGACTGCTTCAGGCTAAATTTCATCCAAACACTAGTCACTCTCCATCACCATTCACTTCTTGTTTACCCACTAAAATAATCCATAATTTCAACTTGTATGTTATGATATAAAACTAAAATCCATATCATGAATGGACGTAATATTTGTCATCAACTTGTCTATCATAATGTAAATTTCATCCTTTTGCGGATGTTGTTCATCCCCGGCATAAAACTTGTGGACCATACCTCTCAAAAAAATTGAACTATAACCTGGTTCCTTTTTCACACCTCGTTCTTTCATTATATTTCTCAAACTCACTCCATCTTCATGAAGACCTGATTCTATGTATGTATTGGACAGAAGGACATAGGTAGCAGGATGCTCTGGCTTAGTGGATAGAAGATTTTGAGCAGCAATTTCCCCAAGCTCTGTATTTCCATGAATCCTACATGCTCCTAACAAGGTCTGCCAAATCATTTCATTGGGTTTAATTGGCATCTTTCTTATGAACTCCACTGCCTCATTTAAGCGGCCAACACGACCCAGGAGATCAACAACACATGCAAAGTGTTCCATTTCTGGTGCCACGCCATAGGTTTCCTCCATTAGATGGAAAAGGTTCAGACCTTCATCGACCATTCCTCCATGGCTACAAGCAAAAAGAACACATAATAATGTAACAGCATTCGGCTTGGCACCGCATTGCACCATCTTCCTAAAGAGCTGAAGGGCGCCTTCACCAAGACCATGTTGAGCATAAGCTGATATTATGGCAGTCCATGTAACAGTGTCAGGGTTGGATATCCTTTCAAATACCTTCTTTGCATCAAATAGGTTGCCACATTTAGCATACATGTCAATGAGAGCACTTTCAATGCAAGCTTCAGTAACCATGCTGGCTTTGCATATCAATCCATGAAGTTGTTGGCCAAATTCTAACAAACAAAGACCAACACATGCAGTGATCACAATAGAAAAGGTGAAATCATTGGGGACATAGCCTTCTCTTCGCATCTGTGAGAAGTTGATCAAGGCTTTCTCCCAGTCAAAAAATTGACAATATGCAGTCACCAACGTAGTCCAAGACACTATATCTTTCTCTTCCATTCTATCAAATAGCATCTCTACAGCTTCGAGCGACCTACATTTGGCATATGCATCAGTAAGGGCATTCAGTGTACTAATTTTCATCACATCATGTCCATGTTTCCAAGCCAAAGCATGAGTCTCCCTCAAGAATTTCAGATGCTTCAAAGCAGCAATGGAGTTGAAAACACTACAGAAAGTATAAACATCAGATTTGACATCATTTTGACACATTCTTGTGAACAACTCCAAAGCTTCATGGTCAGAACCAGATTGTGAATAACCCGTTAACAATGCATTCCAAGGTGTACTTACTTGAGAAAATGAGAACTTTGAGTCAAAAAGAAACCGTGCATCAGTGAGAGAACCACACTTAGCATACATATCAATCAGAGCAGTTCCAACTACAGTATTGGAATCCAATCCCCATTTAGATGCAAATCTATAAATTTCATGACACTTGTTAATATCGTCTAACTGCCCAACAGCCTTGGAAACACTAATAAAGGTGGTGTTATTAGGTATGGCCCCTGATTCAACCATGTTGGTAAAACAATCAAAGGCTTTTGCATGCAAACCATTTGAGGTATACCCTGAAATCATTGCATTCCAAGAGACAATATTAAGTTCTGCCATGGTGTTAAACACCTTTGACGAACTCTCAATCTTGCCCAACTTTGCGTATGAGTTGAGAAGCGATGTACTGACAACTGTATGAGTTAGAAAACCTCTCATAACAACTTGGGCATGCACCATCTCAATATACTCAATGAAACCTAAGCCAACACATGACTGCAAAGCAGCAGAAAAAGCAAAACCATCTGGCAAGACTCCTTGCTCCATCATCATGGAAAAGAACACTATTCCATCAGAATAATAACCATGCTCATTTGATGCAACAATCATGACCGTCCAAGAGAAAACATTTCTCTGGGACATGCCATCAAACACCTTACGAGCAGCATCATAATCCATGCAATTTGAGTATACATGCATTACATGATTTAACAACACTAAGCAATCCTGGTCTGTAAAGTTTGATTTTAAGACATACCCATGAATAGACTTTGCCTCTTGGAGTAACCCCCGTTCTTGACAAACTTTCAATAGATCAACAAGTGATGATCGATCATGAATTTCAAATGTGCAACTGATGTCATAAACTTGATTGATGGCAAGGATTGAATTGTTGGAGTTGCAGAATAATTTCAAATCTGCAACGCAAAAGAGATGAAAAGTCAAATACAAAAAAATTAAAAGTGATTATTTATCAGTTTTCAACCAAACATTTTTTATAAGGTGATTCTACAAAATCTTTCAAAGAACCAACAAGAGGATGCAAGGACAGCTAGATATTTATTAATTTTGGGAAAGTTCTGATGACATACAAATGAAAAAACGTTGATGACACATAAGAAACAAGAAGCTTTAAAGGATAACAGCATACCCCTAGAGTCATTGCAAGATACTCCTTTACCAGCAACTGAAGAGCCTACAGAGTCACAGACCACAAATAGAGAACATTAACTCAGGCTTAGCAAAAGAGCAGAAAGTAACCACAAAAGCTTCAATAAACATCCTAGAAAACACCTAGGGTAGACATCACAACCTCCAACTACATAAACAGATGGTTCAAGATGACAAAAGATTGTCCTTAGAAAGAGTGGCATGCATTATATATTCGATCCCAAAATAGTCATCATCCTAGTAAGTTGTTCCACAAAAAATTAAACCAAGAGGAGCCATTTTATCCCTACCAGAAGCATAGTTATCAGTATCCCAAAAGAATTAAGCCAAGAGTAGCCATTTTCTCCTTACTTAAAGAGCTTCTCAACCAGCCGAATTTTGATTTGATTTTTCATCCATTTAGATTTAAAATTCTAACTCAAGGCTCCAAAGTAATCCCTTCCTAGGGAAATAGCACAATGGAGGGAACCTTCTTACTAGATGGCCCAGAAGCATTCATTATAACAAGACTATTGAGATTGTCTTGAGACAAACATAAAATATTTTATCAAATGCAGCATGTCCTTTTTTTCTGCTAAAATTATTAGAGAAAAGGAAATAAGAAACTCACAACGAAAGTGCCACCTAATTTTGCAGTGCATGCAGCTTCCAAGTCCATTTCTGCACTATAAGTCAGTGAAAAATATAAAATGCACCAGCACTGATAATGGTTTTGAATTTTAGCTTTATATTGCCACTCTAATAAAAGTAAAATCCCATAAATAAATAAATAAATATTGCCATCAGAACACCCCACCCCACCCCCGGGGGGGGGGGGCGCCCGGGGGGAACAGCAGAAAAACTAGCCACACAAGAACACAAAGAATAACTTAATAGCAATCAGACATTTGTCAATCCTCGTACTCAGGTAAGCAACTCACATATTTTGTTCACTCCAGAGAAAAATTAAGTAGGTTGGTTATCTCCATAATCAATTAATTTCTATTCCTTTTCAACTCTAATGCTTTGGCCCAAACTCTACCAAAGCAAAATATAAGCATGGACCAATAAATTCCTGCTTTCTGCATGAGATTATGAGACTATAGCATAATCTCTTTTCATCTCCTTCACAAAATCATGATTCTACAATATGAGAAAACCGTTTAACCTTTGCCTTAACTAATAAGTTAAGACCATGACAATCTGTGCATTTTTCAACTCATCCTTTGTATAGAGATAGGCTATCCTCGCCTCATAAGTTGCATGTGGACTCCAAGTCTTAAATTAAAATTACCACTATCAAAACCGTAAGTATGTTACACACACACACATACGCCATCCATCAAAATGGTTATGAAGAAATAAAATCTCAGACTATTTTTCACCACACTAGAACTGTTACAATGGAAGAAATATAAGTATATCATTTAAGATTAGTGCATGATTTCGACTTCCAAATTGAATCGATGCAAGAAGGGAATCATGAATTCCCAACCAAAATAGCAAGCATCATAGAAAACAAAACCTCAACAATATACAAGCGGGTAAAGGTATGTTTCTTTACATCAGAATCCAAAAAGTGGATGCCAAGAAGTGCAACCTAACAAAGTATCAGACCAAACTAGAAGGAAGGCGAAGATGAAGAATACAAATAACACTTGAACTACCTATGGGAAAAACAACCAAAAAAAAATCACAAAAAAGAGTATAAAAGGAGGACATAAGTACGATAGAGAGATACCTGTTGGCCCAAAGGCAGGATATGGCACCAGATCCTGAATGTTGCAAACGGTTTTGTCGATTGGGGATATAAAAAATTGAGGCCAACGCTAGGCATGAAACCTGAGCATGATGAAACGATGGCCGAGGTGGAGATGACAAAGAGCATAGCAACCCTAAAGATGAAGAAGATGGCCATTGGCAAGTTCCCATTTCCACCTTTTTCTTTGCTCTCTCCGCCGGAGAGTGCGATATGGGTGGATTGATTATCTTTTCTATCTCCTCTTCCCACTGCTAGTCATCTTTTCTATCTCCTCTTCCCACTGCTAGTCGACATTTAGAACAGGGAATGCCTTGAAGAAAGAATACATCAATTAAAATCATAATTGAAATCATCCAAAATAATCAAAAATGTTATAATCTAATTAATCAACAAGACGCAACCTAATAATATAACAATTTAACAAACATCAAATGCATATTATTGCAACAATTCCTGAACACCAAAAAGATAAAGCATTGCTACTAGTCACAAAACATCAAATCTTCAACATGAGTTCTTCTTCTTGTTTGAACACCTTGAAAATAATACATCAAATCTTTCATTATTCCAAAAAAATTCTGACAGTAAAGTGCAAAAGAAGAAACATAAATGCTGTTTGAAGATATTCAACCAAAATTTAGTCATCAAGGCATACACATAAAAACTCCACAGATACAGAAATTTAGTCATCACTATTGGTCACAATTTTCAACAAAAATTAAAAAAAAAAAAAAAAACAGTCCACAGATACAGAAATGAATAATTATTCGCTGCAAGGAAAAAATCCACCTAATTACAGAGTATATGTTTTACTTGCTTGTTCAACAACTAGGATATGCAGTTTAACAGTTAAATACTAGTCTTGGCTGTCAAAAAAAAGAGTGAAGTATCAAGTAATTAACTGTGTAAGAACTCATTCTATATGTCCAGGAACTTGGTGGTATGAGAAGACGTATGACGGCATGAACTATGATTGTACGAGGATGTATATGGTTATTGTTTCTTTCTTGGTTTATTGGTTGGCGAAGAATGCTATGTCATCCAACAACATGTCTCTTCATGCACGAGCTCACTTTCTTCGCTTCTGCTAGCTGTTAAATGCAAAAGGCCAAAAGGAGGTAACTATAATCCCACTTTCTTCGCTCTATCTATCTATCTATCTATCTTCTCCTTTCTGTGAGGGATTTGACAACTCGAAAAGAGGAAATAACGCGAGAGAGAATCGAAGGGCTAATATTGTGGACATAAATAAAGCCTCATAATAAAAATAATCTAAGCTAAGTATATAGTTTGACCCACAGCCGCCAACATCAACAAGGCATCGCAAAAATGTTTAGAGCTACAAAAACAGTAGTCGATTTGAAAACCTAGGCTGGAAAGGAATATAAGCAGAAAAGGAATGGAAGGGCATTAATGGAGTATAGGAGAAGACAGAACGAGATGATAGAGAAACAAAATAGACTCACCACTTTTGGCCCGCTCTCTCTTCGGCGCCCAACCACGGCAAAGGAATCGAAGGGCAACGTGCGTACAGCGGTACAGGTCAGCACTGAAATAAGGTCGCGGCAACGGGTGGACTTGCGCTGTTAGAAGTGCTCAGAATTGCGACTGCGGGGGCGAGGACAACGGCCTGCCTTCACTGCATCGTGGCAAGGGGTGAGCAGCGTGAGTCTGGAGGGCTGGAGGCAACGGCGACTCTGCGAGTGGAGTAAGGTCGAGCTTCTGGAGTCTGGTTCTGGAGGGCTGGAGGCTGGAATAATAGCAACAGCAAGGATGAAAAACAAATAATTATTAAAGATGGTAAATAAAATGAGTTTATACTTGTAGCCGTAGGAAATGCATGAGAATGATGAGATAACAGAAAATGTGTTGGTGTAGCGGTAAGGCTAATCGATTTGAATTCATGGTCTTTGGCCCAAAAAACAAAAAAAAAAAATTGATTTCATGGTCAGGGTTCAATCCTTTCACACCCCTCCAAAAAGGCCTATTCTGGATCTGGCCCGTCCTCCAAATTAGGCTTTTTAGGGAGTCTATGCATGTAGCGTTTGGATCTGGCCTGTCTAGAAAAACAGGTTTCTTTTTAGTTAGTCTGGGCATGTAGCGTTTGGATCTGGCCTGTGTAATAAAACAAGCTTCTTAGGGAGTCTGAGCATGTAAATGAAGGCCTATTAGTGCGTTTAGATCTGGTCTGTCCGGTAAAAATAGGCTTCTCAGGGAGTCAGGAGTGTAAATGCCTAGTCTGTACGTGCTAAATGTAGGTTAAGCAACCAAGCTTGGTTGGTCTAGTGGTCAACTCACTAGGTCGCTTAAGCAAGTATTAGGGATTCGATTCCTGCCTTGTGTATGCAGTAACCAATTGGCCAGCGGCAGACTCTTAAATGGAGCTCAGATCCGTGGAGGATTAGTCTTTGGCCTATCGGGTTGGGGGATACCTTGGGTTAACAAAAAAAAAATGCAGGTTAAGCCTGTCTGGCCTGTTTCCACCTTCACTCATGAGATAGAAAAATAGAGCATTTTCTGCATCGGCGGAAGAAGAATCGCCTGCTACCAATACTATTCCACTTCCTTCCTTCTCAGCTAGTGTCAGCTGCTGAGTTGCGGATTCTTCATTTTGACTTTCTTCGCCCTCCGTTCGCCGAATCTAAATCCGCAGTCCCATCCGATGAATAGCTAAGTGTTTTTGTTTGTAGATTTATAGCAAGTAGTTTCATTTTATTTTTAAATTTTTTAAAATATTGAATCCTAACAGTATTAATTCCAAAATGATAATGTTTATACCAATTATTATTCTGTCCTAAGAGTCTCTAATTTTTTTTAGAAAGATTAAAAAAAATTAAATACATTATTTTAAAGTATTAGTATTTATATTTTCTTAAACTAATTTTCCTGATATGTAAATTGGTATATAAATAGCTCAAGTAAATTAGTTTAAAAAAATAATAAATATAAAACATTTTTAAGTAATTAAATATTCATACACTAACTATGAACACTTATTCTAATAAGATTTTAACTTTGATTTGCTTGGAACTTGGTTTTACTCTCCTCCCCCTCTCTCAATTAAACTTCCGTTGGAACTTGGCTTCAAAGATTTTGGTTGGGGTTAAACAAGCAGAGGTTGAGCTTCAGTTTTCTTGAGAATTTTGGTATTAAATTATGGTCGTAGGCCATTTCAAGCCATGAATGTGCTTCTACGAGGAAAGCTTAATTCCATTCTTTGGCACAGGCAAGCTAGTTCTGCGCTTCTTTGGGAAGAACATTAAAATGCAATACAACATTGGCATTGGGATAGGAACAGTGGTAACATTCAGACTAACAAATTTCCATTGCATAGGAAATAAGTTATACCATATTCTCCGAAGACTGAGAATCTGAGATACCAAAAAGTGAGAGGCTCATCATTTATATAACGATAGTAGCCTTGTCCGAGTTTGAACAAACCTAAGGGCTAATCATTCTACCTGTAACAATACTTGTGGCAGAGGAATAAACAAGACCTATACCAAAAGTTCCAATATGTCCATTAGCAAAATCTTGGAAATGAAAAATGGTGGCAACCAGGGCTTCTAATTAAGACAAAGTAAAAAATTTCTCCGTAAGTAGGACTTGATTTTAATTCATTTTGTCGACCAGTTCGTTGATGAGATCATTCCGGTTCCCCGTATCTCCACCATCCTTGTACAAGGTTTTTGATCCTCGCAAGCCATCGGCTGGTTTGTTGAGCTCAAAGGGCCACAAGAAACTGGCAACTTCTATGAAGTGTGGACCAACATTAACAATTTCATGGACCATGTCTTCAATGCATACAATTCCATACTTTCCCAATGCCTGTGAGATGAATTAAGGAAAAGTTATGACTATAAAGGGGACATTAGAGGCGAACTGGCCAATGAACAGTGAAGATGTAACTTACCTGCTCAATAATGTTATTGTCTGTCAGAGGAACTTTCTGGTTGTCTATTTTTGCGAATCCCTTCTTGTAGATCAGCTCCTTTATAGTTTTAAGATTAGGGTACCTTCCAAAAAAGCAAATATTTAAAAAATTAAGACATACACTTTACAAGAGATAATCTCTTTGATCATGTCCAGAAATTTTTAAATTAAAAACAACAATGGAAGTTGAAGATACGATCAAATGGCAATATCAATCTATCCCACACAAGCTCCAGACACCTACATTAAATCCGAAAGTCAGGAAATCAAAAATCAAATGTTCATGACAATTTTCAGTCCAAAGATAGAAATAAACAGTTTAAACTTCCCAAAAAGAAATTTTGAAATTAATGTCCACCTTTAGAAGTGTAATGAAAATTTTGGGCTGTGGGAAGACTAAATTTGTAAATTAACATCATAACATGCAGCAAAACGGATAACATGTGGCATCTTAGCAAACGGCACTAGCACCCTTCAAGTGGTTAAGATCGTTGCAATTTACACAAACCATTTTAAATTCAACTAAGCCACTTATATCCCAAACCATAATTCTCCTTTCTTCACATTATGTAACATGTACGAAAGTTCAAAATAGATTCTTCTAACAAATAAAATCAAGAATACTCATCTCTTACCCATAGGTGACATATGGTTCAACCCTCTGCAGCTTTGCCATAATTCCCACACTTGCCTTCACAAAGACAGCACTGAATATTTTTCTCAAATTCAAGTTGTTCAAGACCTTTCGGGTTTTTGGATGCATGTCATTTTTTCTGAAAAGAATGAAAACAGAGAATTGTCACAATTTTTCATATGATACCTTCAGAAGTGTTATTTTGTTGTCAACATCATCAATAAACAATAGAGGTCACCAGTTTATTCAGGATTAGAGAGAGATGATACAGAGAGAAGATCATGTTCTCAGAGCATAAAAAACATACCCTTGTATCCGAATGATTAATAATAACTTTGAATTTGAATTTGGCCTCAACAGCTCTGGTTGTTTCTTGGTCCTCTTGACCCGCCGATTCATTCTAATCAGGTCAAGCTCCTAAATGAAAAAGTAAAGACGATCACAACCATTAAACTAAGTCATAAAATGAAATCGGCAAATTCACATGTTAATATGCAATAACCCACTAAATCTATTGACCGGGAGGAGTTTTCCAATGTAATCAATACACCACTGACAATAAAAATCATAGACAATATAACTACAAGGAAACTAAGGCCATTCTTCATATTGAAAATCATCAGTATATTCTGGCTAGTTTTTTACTATCTTCAGCATGCATTAGTTCAACAGTTCCAGTTTAATTCAATTCATCATAGAATGCCTAGATGAATCCAATCAGGAGGAAAATTTTCAGAAAATTAATAAATGAAAACTACTTCTTATTCTTATAGGAAGCATGAACATTTGTAACATATCCAAATATACCCACACAACACCACAGTGGAACAAGGATTCCTTCAAATACAGATAAAACCACAGAGAAACAAGTAACAACATCCAAAAAATCATTTCATATAGGAAATAATCCCCAAAAAAAAAAAAAAGACACGGATAAACATGCATGCATGCATGCGTGTGTGTGTGTGTGTGTGTGTGTGTGTGTAGAGAGAGAGAGACCTTGTTTCGATACTCAATGATGAAATCCTCAGGCTTTTTGATATAGTCCTTGGAATTCTTTGATAGGAACTTCTTCTGCTGAAGTTGGTCCCTTTTCCTCAAGGCCAATGCTTCGCTGCTTTTTCGTTTCTTCAAGATAACCTCCGGAATATAGTTCAAGGGCTTGGGCTCCTCCTCAGCCATGGTTTCTGCATTAACAAGAAAATATCATGAACAAACCACTTCTTTTTGTTTGACATATTGCATTGTAATTTTTTATCATCTTTCTAAAATATAATTTGAAAAGACGGAATTATACAGGGTATTTGTTTCTAAGAGATTACCAAAATACTAAATTGCTAAATTTTCTACTATTTCGATAAAAAAAAGGTTATACAGAGCTTGTTGAGACCCCATTTCATTTGTGAAATTCCGAATCCAACTTAAGCAATGTTGGACAAAACCTGGCGACATGCAGGTTCAAAAGGTAACTTAAAACCTAGATTCAAAATTTATAATAGGAAAGATATTTACATGGTTGCAGTATTTTATAATCAGGTTGTGGCCGTGTTATCATATAGCATATAATTCCAAACAATTACACACATGACAAATGGATTGTGCAAATCTAAATTCCCCCCTACATTTCATCCACGAACGTAACTGATTCAGTCACTGATACAGCATAACAATGAACATATTTCATCCAAGTTCCAAAACATCACTATGATTCTATAGTGAAGAGAAAACAGCTCATATTATCCAAAAAGAAAAAAGAAACAGAAAAGACGAAGAAGCTCAGTATAAGATGAGTTCGTACAAATGAAAAAAAAAAAAAAGCATTCATTTTTCATCACTATTCTCAGAGCTCTACGATGAAACAGATCTGGAAAATTAAAAGACATACAAAGAATGGTAAGACAACGGAAACTGGTATGAATACGGTAGAGTACGTGGCGGCAGTTGGAGGTGCGAGACGACGGTGGCGGCGACGCCCTCGATGAAGCAGGGAGACAAAAAGAGGGAGAAGCGACGGGAAGCAGAAAGTGGACATAAGGGTTTTTCAGTGAGGGGTAGTTCTGGAATAACAAACAATGGTAAGGTTATTTTAGTCGGTGTTGAGCCAAATACAGAAACACTCCTTTTTTTTTTAAAAAAAAAAAAAGAACCTAACTTTTGTTTTTTAAACCTATATTAATTACTGTGTTATGAAAATTGAAGTAAGATAAAGGAAAGAAAGAAATAGAGCACAATGAAAGAGGGGAGCTCTATTAATTATCTCAAAGGTATTTAATACATAGGTCATGCACTATATTTATAGATATGGATATATATCATCAGGATAGATTATAATCAAAGATTACATGAGATAATTGGGGATACATAATATAAGAATCATAATGAGATATGGACATCCACATAATGATATTCATAACATACTGCAATTTTCCCCAAAAACAGTTTTTTTTTCCAACTCTCATGGACGAGATGCTATTGTAGTTTTTTCACACTTGAGGTTGTCAAACTTATATGGTTGTGCATTCATAACACCAATCCGTGTTGAAACACAACCCAAAATTTAGTATAGTATAAACCTCAGACTG
Organism: Vachellia collinsii; assembly: GCA_006871305.1. Taxonomy (NCBI): domain Eukaryota; kingdom Viridiplantae; phylum Streptophyta; class Magnoliopsida; order Fabales; family Fabaceae; genus Vachellia; species Vachellia collinsii. Next base: position 17,266 of record QFDD01000819.1, read on the forward strand.
AACAAGGTAGCCTAATATCTGGTCCAGTCCAACTTAGCCTGAGGTCAGATTGGATTAGACCTAGGACCACCCAGACCAGTCCAAATAGTCTAGAACCACCACTCTCTCTATTTTTTTTAAATAAAAATTCTACTTTTTTTGTTTGGTATATTTTGTTCCTCTTTTGTAAATGGTTAGATTCACACCTAGATAAGAGACAAAATTAACACAAAAATCCAATAATCACAAAATTCATGTGAAAACATTAAAATCTGAGCATAAATTCATTGTCCAGCATTCACAAATAATAAAAACTAAAAATAACCATACAAATTGCAATTATGCAATTCATTATAACACTAGAGGTTTGCTCAATAAACATAACTTACGTTTAAAACACAAATAAATTATAATGAGAACAACTTCGCGCGCGCATATATATATATATATGTGACAATATAAAACAACTCATCACGCTTCCAGCGTTTGGAGCATAAACTGATACCCTTGATTTTGCAGATACATTAAAAGCAGAAGCAGGGGATGATAACATTATGTTATGAACGGTGCCCATACGATATGAAACGAACATATAAGAGTACTTAATCGCCAAATAGATGATATATATGTATATATATATAAGTTAAAACCCAATGTTGTTCCTTTTGTAAAACTCTTCTAGATTTTTTACGTATATAATACAGTATGATATAATTTCATCAGGAGCCTAGCCTTCTTTCTCCCTTAAAAAAAATAACCCAATAAAACTGTATGGTCTTCTGATTTTCCTCTTTATCCGATTTTGCCGATGCTTTTACTAATCTTAAATTTGGCACCAGATGAGCTAACAAAGCTAGACCAAAACCCATCTGATCTTTTTCATTAAAACTTGGTCTTAGGCCTTTCTAAGACTTTCAACTAATACTCAAGTGTGTGTGTGAGAAATACGTCTGAATGTTGCTGCAGAAACAAACGATCGATCGAAACCAAGGATGAAGTCAAGAGCAAGTGTTGAGAAAAGCAATGGATTGAAGGGTAAAGAACATATATATATACATACCTGAAGGTTGTTAACAGAGGGGTTCAAATTGGAGCTGAGAGACAGTGCTGATAACGAGTAGCGTGAGCAGCGCCACTGATAACGAGAGCCGGCGGCGCTTGGTGACGAGAGAAAGAGCGGCGGCGATGGAGGTGCTTAGGGTTCTTCCAAACGCTGTGCTGCGAGCGACTAGGGAGAGAGCACCAGAGCAGATAAGAGATGAGGGTATGAGAAGGCAGAGAAGCTGTTTTGAGGCGTTTTGTCACGGGGTTGTTTGTATCCACAACAACCGTGCGGCACTTAGCTCGATCTTTCACCCAAACTCGAACTAAGTCAGCCTTCCCAAGTAACCTGGACAAGCTCACAAGCAAGAAACACAAGACTAGAGAGAGAAACTAGAGAGAGAAGGAGCTTGAGAGAATGCTTCTCTATTGCTTGAATGGATCCTTCAATGGATGATTTACAAATGATCCCCTTAGAGGTATTTATACTACTCCACCTACTCAATCTAACGGCCCATATGCAAATCCACCTACTCCCACCTACTCAATGGACGGTGGAGATCTATTCGATCTAACGGCCCATATGATAATCCACCTACTCCCACCTACTCAATGGAAGGTAGAGATCTACTTGATCTAACGACCCAAATGCAAATCCACCTACTCCCACCTACTCAATGGATGGTGGAGATCTATTTGATCTATGGCCAATAACCTCTCAAAAAAATATCTATTTACACATGGGAAGACTGTGACATTCTCCCCCACCGGACTCCTTGATGTCCTCGTCAAGTCTTCGACCTCTTATACGCCTTGATCTGGTCCTTGAACTGCCACATGTCTGCTTCCTTCTCCCAACTGGCTTCATTATCGAGCAGTCCCTTCCATTTGATGAGAAATTCCTTATGTGGAGGAATTCCTCGTTGGCGTATGAGTCTGACGGTCATAATCTCTTCAATCTCCCGCTCAAAGGAAGTGATCATGACCAGAGGTGCTCTCTTCGATTGTCCAGGACTTGGTTCTTCCTTGTGTGCCACCAAGTAGGTTCCTTCGTCTTTCTTGATTCCCTTAACCACTTGCATGGCAGACAGTATCCTGGAACCAACTGGAGTGCGCTCGACAGCTACCTTGTGATCTTGTCTACCACTTCGGAACTGTATGCACCCATCATCCGTAAGAGTAAAGGGCAAGACTCTCTCCATAAAGTCAAGCCCAAGCACCATTTTGTAATCGTTCAGGGGCACAACATTCAAGTCAATTGTGCCCACCCAAGTCCCAATCCGAATAGGGACCCCTCTTGCGACACCGAACAGTGGTTTGGCTGGATGATCTGCAGACTTCACCCATCCAAGCTCCTTTGAGAAATTTATCCCCAATTTCTCAGCCTCGTCGCGTGCCATAAGATTATGATTTGCTCCACAGTCGAGCAAAGCCTTGGTGCGGACTCCATTTACCACCGCATCCACATGCATAAGGGTTTTGCCAGACCGCATCACCGATTTGGCCTTGGTAACCTCTCCCTACGGAACATCATATGGCTTGGCCTGGACCGCATTAATGACGCGCATTGAACTCAGATGCACGTTGTCCTCCGGCCGTGCCATCCCTTCATATGAAGAGATCATGGCATTCAACTTGCCACGATTAGGGCAGTCCTTCACCAGATGTGGACCACCACACAAGAAGCAATCACGTCTCCACCTGTGTTGCTCCTTCCCGGCCTCACCTTGCTTGTCCTTCCCCCTGAAGAATTTGCTGCTTTTGTGGGGCTTCTCTCCCCCACCATTGCCAAACGTGCCATTCTCGCCTCTCTCCTTTTGCTGTGAGTCCTTTGAGAACTCAATAAGGGATTCGGCTACCGCAATGGCACTTGCAAGGTCCTGGACGCCACGTCGCCTAAGCTCTTGTTCCGCCCATCGTTGTAATCCATCGAGGAAATACAACAAGCGGTTCTTCTCAGACAGGTCGGGGATCTCAAGCATTAAGGATGAGTACTCCCGTATGTACTCCTTTAATGAACCTGTTTGCTTGAGTCCGCGAAGCTTCTTCATCGCCAACTCTTCAGCATTTTCAGGATAGAATTGCTTCTTCAACTCCTCCTTGAATACTGCATAGTTGGGAATTTGGACCAAGCCTCTCTCCATCTCAGCATACCGTCGCCTCCACCAAAGCGCCGCATCGTGCTCTAGATAGAGAGTGGTTGTATTGATCTTCATTTTCTCCTCCCCAATCTTCATGGCTTCCAAGTACCGTTCAACATGCCATAGGAAGTTGTCCAACTCCTTTGCATCACGCTTGCCACTGAACTTTGGTGGTTCAGGGACTTTGAGCTTGGGAGTTGTACTTGCCGAGGCACCTGTTGCAATCGCAGCTTTACATAAGGTGAGATTAGTTCTTACCTCAACGAGCTCCTCCTTGAGGGACTGGATCTCCGCATTTGTAGCACCATGATAATCTTCCATCGACTTGTGCATGGTGTCGATGAAGGAATTGAATGCTCCTAGCATCCGGCCCTCGAGCTCCTTCAAGGTGTCCTCCTTCTCCTCTTGCTCATCGAGGACCTCCCCCATGGCTAGCTCAAGTTTGGCTAACCTTGCCTCGAAGGCTTCCATAACGTCCGTAGAGACAGACTCCACCGTGGTCGTCTCTTTGGACCTCCCCTTTTGTTTCTTCGACGGACCGTGGGCTTCCCCTCGCCCACGTTCCTCTTGTACTTCGGTGATGTGGCTTGGTTCGGCGTCCTTGCTAGACATGATTACGAAATCTCCTGTTCGTAACCTTGGCTCTGATACCAACTGTCACGGGGTTGTTTGTATCCACAACAACCGTGCGGCACTTAACTCGATCTTTCACCCAAACTCGAACTAAGTCAGCCTTCCTAAGTAACCTGGACAAGCTCACAAGCAAGAAGCACAAGACTAGAGAGAGAAACTAGAGAGAGAAGGAGCTTGAGAGAATGCTTCTCTATTGCTTGAATGGATCCTTCAATGGATGATTTACAAATGATCCCCTTGGGGGTATTTATACTACTCCACCTACTCAATCTAACGGCCCATATGCAAATCCACCTACTCCCACCTACTCAATGGGCGGTGGAGATCTATTTGATCTAACGGCCCATATGATAATCCACCTACTCCCACCTACTCAATGGAAGGTGGAGATCTACTTGATCTAACGACCCAAATGCAAATCCACCTACTCCCACCTACTCAATGGATGGTGGAGATCTATTTGATCTATGGCCAATAACCTCTCAAAAAAATATTTATTTACACATGGGAAGACCGTGACAGTTTGGTCAGGACTCGTACAAAACACCGGAGACACGCGCACACATGAGTTTAACCAAACTCGTAATAAATATAGAAATTCAAAGAGTGACTAACGAGAATTTACCTTTATCAATAAAAAGCAATTAAAAGTATATAACTAAATAATCAAAATATAAAAAATGATAACAATTTAATTTAAATATATTTAAAATTTAAATAATTGAAATGAAATCGATCAACATCCATAGTTCACTATACTTAATAAAGAAATATCTATAAGTTCATAAATAAAATCACAAATAATAATCAAATTCAAAAAAATCAGCATAAACTTAAGAGTAAATTGACATTATTCCGTAAAGTAGAAACATAAAAATAGTAAATTTAGTAAATAAGCCAGCAAATTCAACCGAGTTTGCAAGTAGTGCAAGTTTAAAAAGTAACTTGACACATTTTTATTACATAGAATTGTAAAATTAATAAACTCGAATAGTCAACTAGTGAGTAAAATCGGAGATTTTATCAGCGGGCCTTTATACCTGGAAGACTCATTCAAGACAATATTATCATTGTTCATGAGGCTTTTCATCACATGAAACTAAAAAGGAATGGGTCGTGTGAGATGGCTTTTAAGCTGGATATGAATAAGGCTTATGATCGAATTGAATGGGATTTTCTTTGTGCTGTAATGTTAAAATTAGGATTCAATAGGGAATGGGTAGAAAGAATTTACTGGTGCCTAAGTTCAGTCTCCTTTTCAATCATGATGTTTGGAAAAAGGATATCAGAAGTTTGCCCCAAGCATGGATTAAGGCAGGGTGATCCTCTATCCCCATACTTGTTCATCATAGTTAGTAATGTTCTTTCTAGATTGATTGAGAAAGCTGAAAGTCAGAAACTAATTAAGGGAATCAAGTTAGTTCAAAGGTGTCCTCCTCTAACTCATAGTTTGTTTGTTGATGACTCTGTGCTCTTCCTACAAGCTGACACTATGGCTTGTAGACATATGAGTCGGATTCTAGATGTATACTGTGAAGCTTCAGGGAAAAAAATAAACATATCTAAGTCTTGCTTGTTTTTCTCCAGAAACACCCCGGAGTTAACTAAGGAAGAAATTGGTCAAATCGTTCAGGTTCCTGCTGCGGATATCCCGGGTAACTATTTAGGGTTACCAATTACATGGGGAAGATCAAAAGTTCAAGTGCTAAATTTTGTGGTGGATAAAGTTAAGAAGAGAGCTCAAGGGTGGAAGCAGAAGATGCTATCTGAGGCTGGACGAGAGGTACTTCTCAAATCTGTTGCAAACTCAATCCCAGTTTATCCTATGTCTTGTTTTCTCTTTCCAAAATCTATTATTAATCGTTTGGATCAAATTGTATCTGAATTTTGGTGGAAGCACTCGGACAGCTCCAAGAAAATTCATTGGGTTGCAAAAGATAAAATGAAAAAGGATAAATTTGAGGGAGGGTTAAATTTTAAGGACTTTGAAGCTTTCAATTTGGCTTTGTTGGCAAAATTAGGTTGGAGGATTCTCAAAGAGCCTAATCAATTGTGGGTTAAAATCTTGAAGGCTAGATATTTCCCAAAGAAAGGATTCCTAGAAGCCCAAAAAGGAAGGAGTCCCTCTTGGATTTGGGCAAGCATTGTGGAAGGAAGAAGGGTTCTGGAGGGCAATATCATGACTAGCATTGGCAATGGAAGGAATACTAGAGTGTGGACTGATCCTTGGTTGGCGAATATACCCGGTAAGAAAATCCTTTCTCCTTGTCCTGATGAATCTCTCAAACTCATTTCTGTAGCAGAGATAAAAACAGCAACAGGATGGAATTTGGATTTATTTGATGGCTGGCTTGAACATTTTGAAATACAGGCTATCTTGAACACCCCTACTGCACTTTCTAATAGAGATGATAAGTGGATTTGGACTGGGGGTAATAATGTGGGATACACGGTTAAGGAAGGATATAAGTTAGCTAAGAATCTGAATATGGGGGTTACTGGTTCAAACCCCAGTTCATCTTCAAACAGAACTTACAGGTTATGGAAAGAAATCTGGAATTTATTGGTTCCCCACAAAATCAAGCTGTTTATGTGGAAAATTTTATCAAATGCCCTTCCAGTTTTTGTAAACTTACAGCACAGAAAAGTATGTAATGCTGATGTCTGCTTTATTTGTTTGCAAAAATCTGAAACTCTGGAACATATGTTCTGTTTCTGCCCTTGGGCCAAAAGAACCTGGTTTGGTAGCAATTTTTCTATTAATTTTGAAGGTGAACCTGATTTTACCATGAAAGATTGGCTAAATTATTGCTTAACCACTTTACAGTTGTCAAAATGGCAGAAAGGTCTCCTAGCAATGATCTTGTGGTACATCTGGAAGGGTAGAAATAACCATTTATAATAGAATTGAAACTGATCCCTGCTTTACCCTGAATCAGGCCACAATAATACTCCAAGAGTTTTGGAACGTTAGAGGATGGAGGGAAGATGATGGTGCAGCAACTTTTCAGATGGATCAGGAACCTGAGAACGTTAGAAGATGGAGGAAGCCATGTGGTAATGAAATTAAAATTAATATGGACTGTGCTTTTGACGAAGTGGAAGGAAAAGCTGCCATTGCATTTATTGTTAGAGATGAACATGGGTGGCTGATTGATTGGAGAGCCAAGATAATTCAGGCTGAATCAGTGTTTGAGGGAGAGTGTGAAGCAATGAATCTTGCTGTATCATATGTTGCTGATAATCAAATAGATGATGCTATTATGGAATCTGATAACCAGACTCTTATCAAATGCCTTAATGATGGTATCCAACCCCCTAATTGGAGATGTGTGATTGTTGTAGAGAACATCCTTGTTACAAGGAACCATTGCAGGAACCATTCTTTTCGATGGATTCCCAGAGAAGCTAATTTGGTAGCAGATTGGATCGCCAAAGCTTCTTTGCGGGGAGTGTGCCCTTGTGATTGGGTTTTTCGTCCCCCTTTGCAACTCCATGCTTTGCTGGTGCAGGACTTAGAGGACAGACAATTCGACCCTGGATGATGCAAGTTTTTGGTTGTTTTTTTTGGGTTTATTGTTTTCTGTTTCTGTTTGCATGTTTTCTTTTGTCTTTGTTTGTTTGTATTTGTTTTAAACCTTTTTTATGAATGAATCTCTTGTTGGCAAAAAAAAAAAAAAACTAGTGAGTAAAATCTGATTGGCTCAACTTGCTTTCTGTTTCTAATGGCTGGATCAAAATCCCCACTTCCACGTAAGAATGTTGTTAAATATTTTTGGAGTAGAAATTAATAATTTTTGCAAGTTATAAGCAATTAATCTGTCATTATATATATACTCCTTTTGCTCCTTTTTATAACAAACAACCACTAAAATCTTGCAATTAAAAATATTAGTTAAATACAATATTCTTTTTAATTATACCTTTATTTATAAAGACAACACATGAGACATAATGAGTGAAAGCTTACTGTAGAGAGATAATAAGTTACAAATATTTAATAGGGGTAAAAATGAAAATGTAAGTTCAAAATTTGAGATAGGATTTGTTCTTTATATTTAGAACCACATATATGAAAAAGAAGGTTCTTTATAAAAAGGATTCGAGAGAGTGTGTATCTCATAATTGACTTCGTGATTGATTAATTATCACGTGTATTTTAATGTAATAGCTTTGGTTTGAAAAAGGAAAGCGAATTACTTTACCTAATACGAGTGGACTCTAAAAGTCCAAGTCATTTACACAACAATCGAAGCTTATATGCTAGTTTTTTCCCTACAATTAATACCAATTTTCAATTTTGCCAATTAACACCCATTTAGGATCTGTTTGGCAATCACTTAAAAAGTATTTTTATGTAAGTCGAGATAAAACTTCTCTCATATACTTACCTCGGATTGCGTAAAATCACTTAAAAAAGTTATTCTCAAAGATACCCTTAATCCACATTCTTTAACAGGGGTAAAAGTGAAAAAAAATATTTCACTACAAAAAAATCAAATTTGTAATGGAATTAGCCATAGACATCAAAATTTGATGTACACACCCTTTGGTAATCTGTCAGAAATTTTTGCGACGGAATTTTTGATAGAAAATTTTCGTCTCTAAATTAGCTTCGGAATTTTTCAATAGCAAATTCCATCGCTAATTTTATACAAAATATTTTTAGCATTGAATAGCCAAGGAACACTTGAGTAAAATAACCTAATATTGATAGTACATTTAAGATAACAAATAATATGCTTCAATCTATTCCACTATCCATATTGGTGAATAACTATATCTTGTTAATAGGTTAACAACAAATGATATGTCTGGATGTGTATGATTAGTAAGATACATTAATGCTCCAATAACATAATGGTATGGTATACTTTCATATCAAATAGTTATTCATCTCCTTCGCTAATCTCCCGAGGTCTAAAAGGATTTTTATCTACCTACAAAGATCTCACAACCATTGGGTACATAATGGATGTGACTTATCCATATAAAAAGGCTCTAAGACCTTATTTGTATAAACAAAAGTTGATAATACCTAATGTTTAACAAAATTTGCAAATGACTTGAAAGTGTGAATTTGTTACTTGGTAAAGGAAAATTAGTAATAGCTAATGAATTGTGGGAAATATCTTAACAAAACTTGTGAATGAATTGAATATCTGAATTTGTTACTTGGTAAAAAAGAAAATTGATAATGGCTAATAAAATATAGGGAATATTTTAACAAAAGTTGAAAAAGAGCTAAAGTCAAAACTAAGGAGTTAACTTATATATTTTTGTATTATATATATATTGAAATGAAGTAGTGGCCCAGGCCACAAATATTTATCGAATGCAAGTGGGGGTGGGATCAAGTCCTAGAGCCAGTAATATGGGTTGGGCCCGCCAACCCATGGCGGGTTGGGTTGGGAAAATCACAACCCATATGTAAGCGGGTATTTTGAGCCTGGCTCGCTGTGGGCTCAACCCGCGGGTTAGCCCGCCAACCTTTTTTTTAAAAAAAAATTTAAAATTGTTTTATAAAAGATATGTGGATAACATCTAATCATAATGTAAACCTCATTAATATTGTATGTCAATTGATCATTTGATTAGTTTATATTTAGTTTAAATCCAATCTTATAAAGTGCATAATATATCTTTAAGTTGTATTATATAAAATTTGAATTAGATTTTTATGTGCAAGTTATGATGTATTTTTATTAATTAAATTTATGAAAAAAAAATTATTTGAGGTATTGAAACAAATAAAAAAGATATTTTAAACGTAAGTTAAAAAAATATTATAAGTAAGAAAAATATAAAAAAATTTAAAATTTTAAAAAAAAAAAGTGGCGGGCTGGCGGGCTAGCCCGCCAACCCACAATGGCGGGTTGGGTTGGGAAAATCCCAACCCATATGTAGGCGGGTCTTTTGAGCCCGCCCAACCCGCACCCTGCGGGTTGGCCCATATTACCAGCTCTATCAAGTCCTACCTCTACCACTTGCCAAAATAATCTCTCCCACGACAACCAACTCACTGGGATCGGTGGCTGGTTGCCGAAGTGGGCTCCAATGTTAATGAGATCTCCAGCAAGGTGTTAGAAACTTCTTTTCAATGATTGAGGGGTATTTCAGTCTTTTTAATCAAATTGTTTTTCCTCCAATTTCAAAACTCCATCTGAGGATCAGTTCCTTCTCTATCATTTCATTTATCATTTCCCAAGTTATTTTTCTGATGTTTTCCCTAATTGTATACCTCTAAACAAAGTTTAGATTTGAAATATGACCATATTAGTTGATGGTAACAATTATCTTCTTTTTTTTGTGTAAGTTACCAAATGTGTCCTCAAACCACTTCGGCTTTGAGATTAATCCTTTTAAAAGTTTAGAGCGTAAATATTTTTGCGTCTCTCCTAACAAGTATGTTTATCATGATTCGAATTTGTTTTCTCCTCTTTAAGCCAATTCAACATTTGTTATATTGTATCAATTAACTATCATTCTTCTCTGCTGACTTGTAATGCATCCGTCCTCAAAGATCTATTATTAAACGCTTGTAAGAAAAGGATATATTCTAATAATAGGCTCTGCATCTTCTCAGTATCCTATCCTCTCTATTTCTCAGAATTCACTCCCCACCATCAGATCCAAAACTGAAATGTTAAATCTAAACCATCTATTTTTGGATCTGATGGTGTAGTTGGCTTAAGAGGGAAAAAGAGAAAATATGATAGGATCCTATTCTGTATGATCACAAAATAAAGTTATAAAAAACTGTTTAAATGAAATAATTTGATTAATTGTGTAAACAATTTTTAATATATTATTTAAAAAACACTATGGCCACGTGCATGCATGCAAAGACATGATAAAATCACAATAATTACCGCATCCAAGCACGTGACCTAGGCAGAATAAATGGCCATTACTTACAAATGCATGTCTGATTTGGGTTTTTTTTACCTATAATTAAAGACATGTAAGGCAAAATAATTATTACTTGAAAAGTATATCTATGTGTGTCTATATATATAATAAGAATATAAAACACTAACCTAAGCATCCATACAACACAATATTCTTGCAAGTTCACTGTCTCATTCTTGTCAAAATTTGATTATTTCTCATGGAAGAAAGTGTGGGAAGTAATTCATTTTCACCGGGGCTCTATTATAATAGTTCATGGTGGATCAAAAAGGTTCTTACAGACAGCGATACTTCATATGATAACAAGCTTATATTATATGCAGATGAAGTTGAAAGCATGATGTTGCCTGTGTTAAGTGAAGATGCAGCAAGTGATGCTCAGACCAGAGAAGGAACCATACTAGAAATTTGGGACACCGATACTGAATCTCTACACCAACTGGTTTTGAAGAGGAAGAACACTTATATCATCACAGGACATTGGAATGGAGACTTTGTCAAAAGAAGGAATCTGAATGCTGGTGACGAAATAGGGCTGCAATGGGATCGCTACAATAATCGTTTCAATTTTAGTGTTCTTGAGCGCCTAGAGGATTAATGACGCTTAGGTACAAAAGTTTCAATTCAATAAGCAGTTAGTCCTGAAAGATTTTGTTGAAAGATCAGTTGAAAATATTGATTTAAAAGATTGCAAATATAAGAGTTTTAGTTACAGGTCATTGAAAGTGACCTAGTTTGAATCTAAAGCTCTCATGTTTGCAACTATTTATATTAATATTTATAATAACTAATCTTTTAACAATTTTTTTGTGGAATTTAACTGCAATTAAAATAAGGTTCAAGAGGTATTTTCTTCTTTAAACTATTTTCAAAGAAGCATAAAGTATCCTAAACTATTAAGTAGTGCATTATATATTAACTTTCCAATTTCAAAAACATTGCAATGTCGCAATTAAAAGGGAGCAAACATCTGTTAAAACTTAAAATCAAGCAATTAGGAGAATATTGCTTGTGGGCCTCACCATAAAAATAACGAAAGTTTGCTTTCTTTTAATTGCGATGGTGAAATTGCAATTTCTTATTTAAAGTTTGAGAGTAACATTGCACTATTTAAATAATTTAAGATATTCAATGCTATTAGGAGAATAGTTTGAGAGGGAAAAATACCTTTTCAACTCTTAAATTAGTATTTTAGGACCAAAGAATAATTTACTCTTATAATTAGTAACATAGTTTAAGATATTCAATGCCATTAGGAGAATAATTTTCATTACACACTACATTCCTACCAAGTTCATGAATCAAATAAACAATAAATATGAGTATCCCTTCTAGCTATACATGTTATAGACTTCTTTTCCAACTATATATGGTTGTTATAGACATGTTACCACTTGAATTTGGTCTTGGGTGTAATTTCAAGAAACGTTTATTTCATTTTGAAATGATAAATTGAAATTGTCTTATTTTCTTAGGTTTCAGGCACTATTCTAAAATATAATGCCTTTTTTTTTAAAAAAAAAACAAATTTGAGTTGTTTATTTCATGATTAATTTTTAGTACGTTATATTAGGGCTTAATGACAAGAGGCTCGATGATAATAAAGTTGTGATCCCAAGATGCTAATCCCAACTTCCAAATGATGTTGTATCCTTGTTAAAGGTTAGTGATATGCTTTATTTTCATGAAGATTTTGTTTAAGCTGAATAAGAGCACGATTTTCTACAGTGACTGTGTCCATGCTGATTCTAAAATCCGCGAAAAAAAGGATTTCTTTTAGATATAAGTATCATTTTATTAGGATAATTCTGTTTGCGGCACTATTGAACGTTAAATAAGCACATCTTCAAATATAAATTGGAAGCTTATATTTTATTAGTTTGATTTTATAAAATAGTTTAAGAGATTGAATTATAAATAAGTTAAAAGTTGGGGATGAAAAATTTAATTTTCCCTAAAAGAATTGGCTAAACGTAACGGAACTAGGAGGAGGGATGAAATTGACTGAATTAGAAATATGAGGGATAAAATTGCATAAAAGAATAATTAAAGTACTAGATGCACTTAAGAAATAAAATGAGTGTTGTATTTACTAATTTACTCAAAGATAAAATTACTACAAAAGATCTAACAATTTGATTTTTATAAAAGTACACAAAGAAACAAAAAAAAAAGTAAAATTTAAGGGAAATCCCCCATTAAAGATCTAATTTGTGAGAATGACTTGATAAGTTTTTATATATAAGTAATGGCAATGCTCTGATTTATGTCATCTTCACCAATTAAATTTTTAAAGGAGGACTTTTCCTAAAATTTAAGTTATTTAGTATTTTTTTTCCTTCAAATTTTTCTCAATGATGCTAAGGATGTTTACGAGACTAGACAGAAATGGTACATGCTTGTTTTGTGTCCCATCCCAAAAAAGGCATGGTACAATAAATCTATTCCGTGTTCCGTCCCATTCATGTTTATTTTATAAAAGAGACTCTTGACGCATACGGCAATATTACCAAAAATCCTCTTTCCAAAAGCTCTTCTATCTCAGTGTGCATTTGCTATGTGGAACAACCAGTATCCCAACTTGTGATTTGGTTCGTGTGAGTACCAAGATCAACTAGTCTACAATTTCAGGTATGTTCTAAAACCTACATCAACAATACAAAAATTCAATATTCGCTTATAGTATGCCCACTCTTCGTCAATCTAGTGAATGATAAGACGCATATGGTTGAACAAGAGTCATGAAAGGCAAGAATTTAAAAAAGGGTGTTGAACAAAAAAAGGTCTCTTTGCAATGAGATGCTAAAGCAAAAGCACATGTTTCTCTCTCTCACACACATGATTGATGTAGAAAACAAATGAAGCGTGTTTTGAAAATGATTAAGGTGTATATTTAACAATGAGGTGTGAAGCACCCAAACGTGCAAGCAAGGAGATTATGAGGGTTTACATACTTATATATTTCTCATATTTTGTATTAAAGATAATAACATATAACAAATGTGAGAATATCTTCTAATATAAATAATATGTACATGGAAAAGATACTAGTTATATTTTTAATAAAAATATTAGATATTCTGGTAAAAACAAATAAACATGAAAATTATAGATGCATTAACAAATTAGATATTTCTAATATTTTGAATAATTGTGTGAAATATGAAATCAATATAATAATCTTTTTATAAAATGCATCAAAAATATTTGTTATATCATTTAAAAAATATGTTATATCTTTAAAATAAATAAGGGAAAATTGGGGAAAAATCCCTCATTAG
>QFDD01000820.1:0-23404 GCA_006871305.1 Vachellia collinsii
TAAATCGAAATAAAACTTCTCTCACATATTTATTCTGAATTACATACAATCATCTTTTAAAAGTTAATCCAAATAAATTAGAAGTCTATCTATTTTTTATTTGAACAAGTTGTATTTGTACGAAAATGTATAATGTGCATGAGTGGTTAATAAAAATTTTGTTATCTTGTAAGACTAGGCTATATTTGTCAATCACTTCTGAAAAGTATTTTTACATTAGTCGAAATAAAACTTTCTCACATACTCACTTCGGATTGTGTAAAATCATTTTTCAAAAGTTATTCCTAAAAATACCCTAATAAATCTCACGAGATAATAAAATTTTTATTAACCACTCATGCACATTATACCTTTTCGTACAAATACCACTTGTTCAAATAAAAAATAGATAGACTTCTAATTTGTTTGGATTAACTTTTAAAAAGTAATTGTATGTAATTCAGAATAAATATGTAAGAGAAGTTTTGTTTCGATTTATATAAAAGCAATTCTAAAAGTGATTTTGAAGAGTTAATAAACAAGTTATTGTTATCCGGTAGCTCTCCTAAAAGATGGTTCCTCATTCACCAGGACTATAGACTGGTTGTGTATATTAGACTTTATGTTATGTATACTGACACACAGCCACAGGTCAGGCGCGCAGAAATAAAATCCCAAGGCATCTTCTGGATTCTAGAGACTAGAATACCTCAGCTCGCGGCCTCATTCATCAGTTTGATTCAACTTGACAGGTTTTTAATTCGGAAAAAACAAACAAGACAGCAAGTCGAACAAATTATGGTCCTCTTTCCACGTCCTTTATCTTGCCTTTCGTTTTTTTTTCTTTTGGGAACTGAATAATGCATGCTATGGAACTTGTGATTCATACACAAACACACACATACACACACACACATGCATATATGTTCGCATTTGATGTTTGGATCTTCAGCAGTATTTTCCTCAGGACATCAAGATTACATTTCTATGGACATTATAAAAAATAAAAATAAAAATGCAGACTTATTAGGATCAAATGTTGAAAGGTGACATGATTGTTAAATAAAAGCAGTTGCGTGCAAGACGAAAACAGAGAGAGAGAGAGTGACTGGGAGAGGATTAAGCTTATGTGGAGGCAGCAAGATGACGACGACATTAACAGCTACATGAAGATAGAAGTCATAACTCTGATTTGATATGCTCTTTCGTAACGAACTTCATTGACCTATATTTTATTATTTAATTATATCTGTCTAAATTTTCTTCCTAGACTGTGACTCTCATCTTGGATATTTCTTAACAGTTTAATTTCTTCACGTCTTCCTGAAGGAAAATTCATGAGGAAACGGGTTAAGAGTTTATCTAGAATCGCATGTTAGTCCCTTCTTCTGTAGTTGATCTGTCAACATTACACACACACACATACATACTTTAAATATACAGAGATATGTATATACATACATATGTCATTCATGACTTTGAACCTAAAATGATACCAGAAAACATTATTCAAGTATGTAAATGTTAAGATGACTTCTAGTTAAAATGAGAAAGAAGGATTAGATTATCGTTGCTCTGCACTGCATCCATTATATAATTGATCTTCAAAAGTTTATATCACAGTATGCAGAAATCTGTCTTCTCAGATCTGATATTATCATCACTATCTGAGTTGGAAGTATAAAAATGGAAGGACAGGTTTCGTTAAAAGAATTGCTGCGAGTTGAGGAAGCTCCATCACACACATGTGATAATAAAAGACAAGAAACCTCCAATTACAACGCTGTAAGTTTTCTTGTACTTTGGTTTCTGTCTCTCCTCTTTCATATATAAACACACTCGATTGGCCAATTCAAAACCGAACTTCAGATGAAGCACGGTTTCAGTCCCCCGAGTCTTCAATTTTCTAATATGTGTAGATGGGGTTCAATTTTCTCGGTTTGAGCCTAAATATCTCAGAAAATAACCGCCGAAATCAAGAGCAGCCATTTACCCACGTAAGTATAATCTTTGATTAGGGAATTTATGCTATGAGCTTTGTTTGGTATCACTTATATATCCGTTGGACCAGATCAATGACTTGTGTTTTTGGGTCTTGATGATAAATATGATTCTCAGGCAGGTTTTCTGAGAGTAAAGCTGGAGGAAGCAAGGAAAGAGAACCAGAATTTAAGAGCTATGCTAAACCAGATTACTGAACACTACACTTCTCTTCAGAATCACCTTCTTTTGTTGGCTATGCAACAGCAATCACCACCACCTCCAGATTATCAAGACTTTCTGGTTAGTTTGAATCAAAACTGGCTTGTTTATTTAATAACGACAACTTATCAATCGCCCAATCTGGACTTGGGATAATTGTATTATTCATTAATTTAGAAGCAGAATGGAGCACATCATGTCATAATGATGGAGAAACCAGCTTTGTCACTTGAGGGTGTTCGTCAAGTAACATCGGAAGGAGCTAAAAGAATAACAGATCATCAAGCATTTGAGCCATATTGCAGGAAGGCTAGAGTTTCCGTAAGGGCACGTTCAGATTTCTCTCTGGTATAAATTTCTATGCCATTATTGAGTAAATTATACATTCACCC
Organism: Vachellia collinsii; assembly: GCA_006871305.1. Taxonomy (NCBI): domain Eukaryota; kingdom Viridiplantae; phylum Streptophyta; class Magnoliopsida; order Fabales; family Fabaceae; genus Vachellia; species Vachellia collinsii. The sequence goes on from QFDD01000820.1 coordinate 2,574, forward strand.
CTTGAGGTTTTTAAAACTTACATTCACTACTACCCCTTTGGTTCCAGATGCCTTATTCAATGAAGGTGTCAATGTAAATCCACACCAAATTAATTCAACGGGAAAAGTTTATCTGGTTACGCGTTTAATTTGCTAATTTCAGGAGATGAAAATATAGCTAATGAGGAACTTCTGATTCTTATGATCAGATAGGTGATGGGTGTCAGTGGAGAAAGTATGGACAAAAGACAGCTAAGAGTAACCCCTGTCCTCGAGCTTATTATCGTTGCAGCATGGGAAATGCGTGCCCAGTTCGTAAACAGGTTCGTGCATGTCTTTCTTCGATCGATAATATGAAGGAAGCAATCTTCCTTGAACATTTTGCGTGTATACATTTGATGTTAGAACAAGCTGGCATCCTGTGTTGAATAATGAAGCTCCCTTTTCAAATCCACATATGGCTATAGAAAATGAGTTTGAGCTGTTTATGCATTTCATTGACATGTTTTTGAAGAAATTTATGCATCTTATCTACGGATATGTTTTAAAACTCCAAAAGCATTTAAAAAGCATTTTTATACAAATTAAGATAAAATTTCTCTTATATATTTATTTGAAACTCAGCAAAATCATTAAAAATAAGTTAATCCCAAACACTCAATAGGAATTATCTTTCCAACTAAAAATGGTGTATTATGGGTGTTTAAAATCTGTCAGACTTGATTTCTTGGCTGAGCATTTAATGTTTAATAGAGAGAGATAATCAGATATAGAACATACAGTTTAATTAAAACGGTCCAAATTTATTTTTTTAATTAAAAATGTGATTTCTTAAATAAAATTATTTTTTTAAAAAAAATAATAGTTAAGAGATTGTTTTTCTTTTAAATTCTATAACTACTGGAATAATTTCTTAAAAAACATAAACTTTTAAAAAATTAGATCTAAACCACCCAAATTAGATATAAACGGTCTAAATCTAATTAGCTCTCCATACTAAGCAAAGTGTTTGACAAGTAACTGGTTCCGTGATGTATACAGCAAAGATATCAAGTTAGTAGTGATAATTTAACTAAATGAGAACCATGTTGAAAAGTGGTACCATTCAAGAACCAATTTGATAGTTAACTCCTTAGTCATTCCTCTAGGGTCATAAAGAAACTGATATTATATTGATAATCAATTCAGTTTAAAATTTAAGCTATTAAGTAAAAAAACTGTGAGTAGTTTATATTATCATTTATAAAAAGGATTAATATGGTGTTACAGGTGCAAAGGTGTGCTAAGGATGATACTGTACTCATTACCAGCTATGAAGGGAGCCATAATCATGCACTCCTTGCAGCAGCCAGACCTATGGCAAGCATAACATCAGCAGCATTGAGCATGTTACTCTCAGGCTCTACCGCTAGTCCTACACAACATAATACCACCACTCTCCTAAATTCAGACCTCTTCTCTTCATTATCTGCTTCTTTCTCTACATCATCATCATCATCATCATGTCCTACAATAACACTGGACCTAACCATTCCCACTAAAAATAATAACTCTTTGAACTTCCAAAGGCCTAACTCATCACTGAACTAGTGCCAACCATTCCCTCTCTCATTGTACTGCTCTGCTCAACAAACTGATCTGAACTTGTTTGCCAAGTCTCTGACCGCAACAGCACCTGAGAAAAATCTTTGCTTGGAGGATTTAGTTAGTGCGGCTATGGCCAAAGATCCTTCTTTCAAAGCAGCATTTGTCACAGCAGTATCTTCATTCACTGAAGCAACTCTGAAACTTAATAACCACAATGAACTGAGTAAGAGTGGGCATGACCCTTAAGATGCCCTCGTTGCTGCATGAGGGGCTTGCATGCTTGACGGAGAGATGGACACGTAGGATATATAATGGGAGCTTTAGTTTTGTCAGAGATTTTAAGTTTTCTTATTCATGGAACCGCTGGTTTTTGTACCTTCTGTATTAAGAACTATAGATTCTAGACTTCGTTGGCATGATATATGCAACAGTTCTTGATGGCAATCAGAAAAGGTTTCAAAATTTTCACTTCAATAGATTGAGTTTTGTTCCTGATCAAGGAAGGAATTTCTTCTTAAAATGATCTTGAGAATCATTGTCCATTGCCTTTGAAAACTTGTGGAAGGAAATTCATCGTTATTTGCCCTAAATGCTGTAACTAATGACAAGAGCATAAAATCACCCGAGCGGAAAGGGTAAAGTCCCCAGGATTAAGTTCATAAATTGAACTTTTCAGACTTTGGGGGCAAGCTCTTGTCTCGTAGAAAGCAGGGTCGTCTAATATAGTGTGTAAGGCCATTTCCAACAAGTACTTAAATTGCTCTCTGCTTTCCAATATGATCAAGATATTAAAGTTGAAAAAAAAAACATGATGCTGCATGACGTGTATTTACAATAACATCTAAGAGAATCCAGTCCCCTTTAGATAGATTTACAATAAGAAAATGATCAACTTCTATAACATCAAAAATGGTTTTCAAAAAAAAAAATTACAAGAAATTTCCTGCTAGCTATTGAATATTGCACATTCAGACTTGCTAGGCCATCTCACTAAAGGCTATCAATAAAGTTTTTTTCCCAGTTCTTAAAGACTAAACAGATATTTGGTAACACGTCTGAAGAACAGCACGGTCATAAATGGCACTGAGAAAGTGTTTGCAAAGGAGGATGAGTAGAATTTTAACAAAAGCATTGGAGCAGCAGCATGTGAAAAATTAATAAAATGACAATAAATGAAAAAATAACAGACAAATAGCATGTAAATTCTCTCTCTGTTTTTTTTTTTTTTTTGATAAAATAGCATGTAAATTCTGAGACAACATTTAGCTATTTAAAAGCCCTGATTCCCAAAGCAGCATGCTTGAAAGTCTTGGCATATTTAAACTCTATCAGCATGAACTAAATACTTCAGAAAATTGTAGTTTGCGATAACTTATAGTAGTACTGTGAAACAGGACCACCAATGCAGTTTGCCGTAGAGATTATATTAATCATATTAGTTAAAAGAGGAAAATCTCCGAAAAACCAAAAGGGAAGTAAAGAAGATGGTCTGAAATGTGCAAAGCTATCATTCTGCAGAACTCTTAGCGTTTTGAACATTAACTGAAGTTGTTCAAAATGTGCAGCTAACCAATTTCTTCAATGTCACATAATTATTGGTTTAGGAGATTGTGATAAAGCCGAGTTCTAAAGATTGGGTTCTCCATCGGGACACACACCAAGAATGTGTTTACACAAATGAAGGGAAAAAACAATAAGAAACAATAGAAATGACAACAAAGATTGTTACACATATTATAGTACGCCATGTCCTGATATCAATTAAGGAAGAAAGAACGAATTGATCTATTAAAATTTTCAATACTTGAATGACAAAAGTCAACCTGATCTAGCAATGAGGTTTTATCAAAAAACCGACACAATCAATACCATCCCAACAACAATCTAACTTAGATGCAATATGCACTAAGGCATGGATATACACTATGTCACATGGATCATGGAGACCAAGGTTTTAGCCAGAGAAACACTATGTAGAAAACCCTTTGGCATCTTTCTCCTTGGCCACCAGATAGGCCACCCTTTCCAGTGCCTCTCTGGCTTTCTTCCTGGCCAAGGCAGCTTCTTTGCATCGCCTTTCCGCATCAATCCGAGCAGCCGCTGCCGCCTTGGTCATTGAAGACGCCGCAATCCGAGCAGCCGCAACCAGCACTCTAGCCGACTGCATATCGATAGCTCTGATACTCTTGACGTTTTGAGCAGAAGCAGCGACTAGGTCAACTGAATCTCCCTCCCCGTTAGCTTTGTCGACAGTGGGGTTTTCGCTGGTCAACTTAAAGTATGTAAATTTGGGGTCAGCGCAAGGTGGGCACAGGTAAAAAGGAGGAGTAGCATCGGAATCGGAGGAAGCGACAACACAAGAACGGTGAGCGAAGGATGGGCATTTGTGGCACATAAGACGGAGGTGGGGCGGCGGAGAGTCATCGTAAACGTCGAAGCAGATTGGGCAGAAGAGACCCTGATGATGCTTGAGGACACAATTGGTACAAAAACGACGTTGGCTGGCTCGGTAGCGAACGTTGTAGAGGAGCAGAGAGAGATCCCTGGAAGTGCCGCAACCCTCGCAGGAAGCGGAGGAAGATTGATCAGGCGTCATCGGAGAAGAAGCATGGACGAGGAAGGGCCCTACAGAGCAAGTGGCAACTCCCAACGGTAACCCTAGAAAACAAACGCGAGATTTCAAGAAATTGAAGAGAGAAAAAGAAAGTGGAAATGAATGTGAATTATGAACCTATGGTCACCTTCCCGAGATCAACAACGGTTTTCCTATTCTACATACATGGTATGGATCAAGGAACAAGATAATATGGTTTTAAAATTTCAACATATTCTTGCTATTAATTTTTAAACGCTCTTTAATGAAAAATAGTTTTTAAATTAAATCGATAAAAAAACATTTATATTTTATTTATTTTTCTTGAATATTTAAAATAATTATTTAATATCATACCCCACTTTAAATTTTCAGGTATCATTGATGATAATATTATATCATGTTATTTATTTTTAACTGGAATATAACATACTTATACATTTGCTACATGTAGGGGTGGAAATAGATCAAACAACATGTCAGAGGCCTGTGACCTGGCTTGTAAAAGCATGTATAGGCTAAGCCTTTTACAGGCACAGGCCTGCTTTCTTTTTTTTCTTTTTTGATGCTATTAAAAATATGAGCGAGCATTTGAGCAACGTTGAACCTAGGACCTCTGTGATCATTGATGATCCTCACCATATCATCCACACATCACTTTGTTACCTAATATGTATTTTTATTAATTATAATATCATTTCATTTAAAATCTTTAATAATTATTCTACTTCACCTAGGTTTTTCATCCATTCATTTGTTGAATCACCTCCAAGGTCTGTAGCTGTGGGTCTGTCCCTTTTCACCTTCACTCACATTGCCCATCGCCTTTAAGCTTCACCCGCATCGTTGTTGCTCTTTGCCATTCCTTGTTGCCTTTAAGCTTCACTGGCAGAGTCTCCGTCGCCTTTCGTAGATCTGAAGTGAGATATCGGGAGATTTCAAGAGGAGGAGACTGAGAAGTGAGAACAGTAATCCCGATGCTAGCGAGGACAGACCTGCACCAGCTGTACTCAGTGCCGCCAACGGGTAAAGTGGTGGACTCAAGCATTGGAGGGTAATCCCCCCAATGAGTCTATCCCCTTTCACCTTCACTCACATCGCCCATCGCCTTTAAGCTTCACCCGCGTCGTTGTTGCTCTTTGCCGTTCCTTGTCGCCTTTAAGCTTCACTGGCAGAGTCTCCGTCGCCTTTCGTAGATTTGAAGTGAGACTTCGGGAGATTTTGAGAGGAGGAGACTGAGAAGTGAGAACGGGCATCCTGATGCTAGCGAGGACAGACCTGCACCAGCTGTACTCAGTGCCGTCAACGGGTCGAGAGATGGACTCAGGCATTGCAGGGGGTGGAGGGTGTCACTCTTCCCTTGTGTTCCAATCGAGACAATCATAAGCAGAATAACCGACAAGATGAAGCTTGTAGTTCATCCTTCCCAATTGTAGGTGATCGAAACCCAATATTAAGCAATGTTTATTTTGGTTCTAGTCTTTGGTGTGTGAACAGTTTCCATGGAGTTGAAGGAATCCTAGGAGCAAGATCTTATTTCATCAAGAAACAACCAAAACGGCTAGATGCAGAGTTCTCTACCATGGCAACTCCTAAAGTCCTCTTCCTAAACAAACCCTACTTCAGTTTCCCAGTAATCTGGAATGAATACAATGTTTTGCTTGTTTTATGTAGGAGGAGGCCAAGGATGAGGATTCCAAAAATTCAAACATGGCGCCACCGATTCTTTCTCTTGATCTTCCATTGGAGACTGGTCAAGTTCTCAACATTCAATCACACACCATGCAGGTTTTTATTGCCCCCCATTTCAAATTAGGCCTCCCTATACTTTTTGAACAAGAAATATGGGATTGCTTAATAGTAATTAACATTCATCAAATGTGTTTTTAAGACGTTGCCAAGAGTTGGATCCTGTGTTCTTGCCAAGCCAAAAAGGAGTTAAAAGTATCAAAGTGTGCTCATTTGCTAAATAATTTGGTAGAATGAAAAATTGTTGATGTTAATAAGTTTTTCAAATAGTTGATTCTAGAGCATACTAAAGCTTGCACTATGGAGTATTCTCTGTTTTCATAATCCTGAAGCATACTAAAGTTTTTTAATTTTTTTTAAACAGGCCTGTAAAACAGGTTTCAGGCTAGGCCTAAGCCATAAAACAAGCCTGTAACAGCCTAAAGGCCAAACTGATGCAAAACAAGCCTGGTTTGTTTTCACCCCTAGCTATATGTCAACAAATTTTTTACAAATAAATTTTAAAAAATAACCACAAAATGCCTTTTAAATTATTTAAACCCCAAATGGTGCCATGAATTTGCTAAAGGACAGATTGTTATCCGTCAACAATATGTCTATTTTATATTTATGCGAAATGACATAAATGCCCCTCCGTAGCACCACCCTCGGCCGTTAGAACTCCGGCGGCCTACAGGGGCCGGGGCGGTAGCCACCTGCTAGCTTTTTTTGGCACAATGGACTTTTACAAAATAAAAATTAAATAGGAGCCAAGGTGGTGGAGGTGGATCTGATCCCACCCCACTTTGGTTCCCCAAAAGTTTAGTTACCATTGGGCTACCAAACCACTTTGATAACATATTTATTATGTGCAAATATATAACATATAAGCAAATAAAGTTTTACATAGTGACAACATTTGTAAGGCGAATAACAGCATTTGTAAATGTATTGACAACTTCAATAGCAACGTTTGCTATACTCAACGGTATTGTTATTATGTTTGTCGGAGTTGTCAATACCATACGAAAAATTGTTAACCAAGTCAACGAAGCAACAGAGGCATCATAGTAAAAAAGTTGTCAGTAGTATAAGAACACTTATAAATTCCTTTGCAAAAGTTGTCAATGGACTAAGAATTTTGGTTTTTAAGGACTCAATGGAACAACATAGACACCCTAAAAGGAGATGTTGTGAAAGTATAAAAATATTTGTCATTTCATTTGTTGGAGTTGTCAACTACCTCAACGGAGTATGCATATATTTGTAACTCTATATATTCACACTGAAAAGAATAAAAACAAAACAATTAATCAAATGGTTGACTAGCTTTAAAAAATAGTCCCTACTCAGCCTTATTACACCAGGAAAACATTATTATTTAAAGTAAGCATTTTACCAGGTTATAAATCATCGTGTCTTGCCCATTAACTAACAAACTTGATAAATTGGTAAAAAAATAACTAAATAAGTAAACAAATGAATCCTTGTTAAATTAATGTGACGGCACATGGATATACTGTTACAAAGTAAACTTTTCTTTTTCCCACTTACAAATATACTGTGCAGCATAAAGGACTTCTTCTCTTTAATTAGTCCGATTTTCTTCTTCATCTTCTCCCCCACTTCTTTGTGGTCTTTGGTCTAACTCCTCCTTCTCCTCCTATCTGGCTTGATCCTCCTCCTGCAGCACTTCTACACTTCTCTGTGTCTGATTGCTCTTTTTCACAAACCCTCCTTTATTTTGAAACATCTTTTTTCAATTTCGTATAATTTCTTTGTCCAGCTTGGATGCCTCATAAGCTATTGTTGTTTTGTTGAGTTGGTTGACAACTTTTCATATGGTATTGACAACTCCAATAAATAAAATGACAAATATTTTTTTGTTTTCCACAACATCTCCTTTTAGGGTGTTTATGTTGTTCCATAGAATCCTGAAAACCAAAATTCCTAATCCATTGACAACTTTTGCAAAGAGATTGACAAGTGTTCTTATGCTATTGACAATTTTTTTGCTGTGCTGCCTCTGTTGCTCCGTTGACAACTCTTCGTATGGTATTGACAACTCCGACAAACGTGATAACAACATTGTTGAGTGTAGTAAATGTTGACATTGAAGTTGTCAATACCTTTACAAATATTGTTATTCTCATTACAAGAGTTGTCATTATAAAAAACGTTACTTGATCATATGTGTTATATATTTATATGCAATATATTATTAAAATGGTTTGGTGGCCCAATGATAACTAAACTTTTGGGGAACCAAGGTGGAGTGGGATCAAATCCCGCCTCCATCACCTTGGCTCCCATTTAATTTTTTTTTTATAAAAAAAGTCCAATGTGCAAAAAAAAGCCACCGGCTGCCGGAGCTCCGATGGTTGAGGGTGGTGCTCCGACGAGAGTGTCTCATTCTCTATTTTTTTTAATGTAACAGGGGCATTTATTTCATTTCACTTAAATATCAAAAAGACAGATTGTTAACAGATAACAATTTGTTCTTTTACAAATTCATGACATCATCTGAGGTTTAGATAATTCAAAAGTTATTTTGTGATCATTTTCCCAATAAATTTTGTAAATTATTTTTATTTTACAGTGACTTCTTTGACATGTCTTATATGTTAACATTATATTTCTTACTTTGTTTACTTTTCTTACAAATTCAGTGTAAACATAATTAAAAATGATATTAAAAAAAAATACTATTAACTTCCTATGAAGTGATGTCCGACGACACAAAAAAAAGTGGAGTAACAACTTGCACACACTTGGATCAAAACACTAAATGGATTCTCGTTGGCAAAAAGAGACCATCAATGGATCCTCAAGATCTTAATGTCTAAAATAAACATTAATAGAGTTGTTAATCCTTATGTGGTAAACAAAAATATTAATTAAAATCGAATAAAACCATGTTTGTATTAAGATTGAAAAATTACATTCACGTAAGTTGAGACAAATTCCTCTTATATAATTATTTTATGTAAAATAAATCACGTTGGTAAATACCTTTTACTGTTAATACAAACATGCACTTTACATGTTTTTTTAGCAATCACGTTGAAAAAGTAGTCGAGACAAACTTATATCACATGCTACTAGTGTTTAGATTGTTAGAAAATAAAAAAAAAAGGTGTCCAGATTGCTTCTAAGCGAACGATGTCGTTTCTGTGATATGTGCATGGCTAACCATTGGATCACATGAACGATTCCAGTTGTGCGAATTTGGTGACGCGAGGCAAGTGCGCAGCGAAGAAAACAGACGCGCAGCAAGGGCATTCCACGTAACACCAGGAAGCCAAGATCCCCACTTCAAACCGCGGAGGGAAAATTATAAAACTCGGAGAAGGCCCAACTACAAAAAGTGGAAATCAAAATTCAAAAAGACTGGGTTTGAGAGGAACAGCTTCCCCAAGAAGAGTTATCAACTATGGAACTGGACGACTGGGACCTGAGCGCAGAGGATCTTGATTCTCTCGAAAAAGACGCTTTCCAAAAGATTGCTCAACTACGCAACTCCTCTTGCCCTGCGTCTGTTTCTTCTTCCACTTCTTCCAACACTCAACGATTAAATGTACATCAACAATATTCTGCAAAACCTCGTGGCAACGACTGGGAACGATCCCCTGCAAAACCCATTTCCGATTCTCGTCCTGAAAGAGTAAAGCTACACTCTTTCTATTTATTGTATTATTCTTCCCTTTACGTGGTTCAATTTTTTTTCCTGGGTCATGCGAAAGCTGTATTATTTTTGAATGCTTGCTTACTTTGTTGTTACAAGGGATTTTTATTTTGTTGTGGCCTATGAAATTTGTTGCTTCGCTGGTCATTATGATTGTCTCTTTATGTATATCCAGTATCCAAACTGATTATAGGCATGCTTGTGATTATTTCTTCTAGTCTTCCTTGATTATGAGTCGTTGGGGTCTACTGGAATTGTTTTGGGTAAAATAGAGTTTGTCCATGTGGTGTAGAATGATCTTATGTAAACGCAATTATTATTCAATTACTATAGCAGCAGCATTTGTTGGTTGCTTTCAGCTGCTTTATGCATTTGCTTTTATATCACGTCAGGTTGAAGCTTTGTCTCCACAGTCTATAGCGATACCCTCGGCATTAAAATCAGGAACAAACAACGGTGCTATTCTCTTTCTCCATTGTTGTTTTGAGCTGCAATTTCTCTGTAAATTTATGCTTAATCTTTTTCTTCAAATTCATTTCCCCATTTCTGTATAGTAAAACGAGAAATATTTTGTGCCAATATTATTCTAGATTTATCCTTGATTGTGTATAATGTTGTAATTCCCTTTGTTTGTTTGTTTGTTTGTTGTTGTTGTTGTAATTTAATTTTTCTTGTTTTTTAACTGTTTATCCATTGGTTTCATCTGAATATCTGACATTGTCTGCAATCAGATGATCATTCAAAAGAAATGCCAAAGGTTTCTGTTAAACTGTTTCTTCATTCCAGTGGAGACATTGCAGCAAAGTTTCAATATAACCAGGTATATTGGCTGATGTCGAATAGTAAAATTTAATACCATCTTCAGTACCATAGTGATTTCCCATATCACTTAATCTCTGACCATATACAGATGTGCACATTCGGTGTTTTTTGGCTTATGCTTTAGTCTTAATTTGGTACTAGGAAGTAATAGCTGCTATAAGGAGAGTCCCCAAGTCTACTTGGAATGCAAAAGAAAGGTTTGTTACTCTGTTTCTTTTGCTGTCTCCTTCTTATGTTTATGCGAGCATGTTGTATTAGGTTTATGGTAACTCAGGAGGCAACATTTAGCATATTCTATATTGGCTATTGTGAAGCTATAGCCTTACAAAAGGTTTGAGCCTGTAGGTTATGGATGTTCCCAATATCTTCCTTGTCAGCAGCAGAAAAAGTCCTTGCTGAAACTTCTGGTATTAATGTTGTTCAGGTAATAGCTTCTGCCATTTTCATCGCCTCTATAATTGGGCAGCTGTTGCGATTACCCAGTACTTAGCAACATTGCATAAATAAACCTCGCTAATCTAGATTCAATTTCTTAATCAATTTGTTTACAATTAAAAAAATTGTTATCATATAAGACCAGATTTAATGAAGGGTAATTATTCCATTTATAGGGAATGAAGAAGTTGAATGGTAGAGATAACACAGCTAAGAAATTTGTGTAATGATTCTGTTTATGAACAATGTGGTGTGCGGCTATCAGTTAAATTTCAGATATTAAATAAATCTGGCCTGAGATATTTTGTTCCTTTACATTTTCGTTAAATTTTCTTCTCATTTACGTTACAGCTTGATAACCTAGATCCCCTAGTGCATCGCGCTATCGCCTCTGCATCTGCTGTTCCTGATCTTCAAGGTAAAAGCTGAGTGTTTGAATCACCATATTTTTCATTCTTCATTTCTTGTATCCACACAAGCTTTAGATATGTATTTCCTTATTGTTTCTATTCCAAGTTTCTTATGCTCCTATCCTTGCTTGTCTTTTCAAAAAGATCGATATGACAAGATCCCTAGCTACATTGAATCGAAACTTTTGCCATTTCAGAGAGAAGGGATCAGGTACATGATTTTTGTGCACATTTTTTAAATTTGCTTCTATATGCCTTTGATTTTAATTTTGATTTATTTGTTGTTCTTTCAGGTTTATATTGCAGCATGGAGGGCGGGCTCTTTTAGCTGATGAAATGGGACTTGGGAAAACTTTGCAGGCAATTAACTATTTATCAAAACCAGCAATTTGATATGAATTCCTTGATTTTAATTGACTCGAGGTTGATGTCATACTAGATGCTTCTGTGCTCGCTGAATGCAATTGTTTATCTGTTTTCCAGCTATGGCCTTTGCCTTGTACTTTGCATCTTCAGTGGCACTGTCTCACTTCGCATGGATTTTAATGCAATTATTGATTGATATAGTCAAATTGTTACAATCTTAAGCAAATATTGTCATCTGAGAGATGCTTGTGAGTTTATTGGCTAGAAATATCACTTAGCTTCCGTTTCTGTGATGCAATTTTAACTGCCAATTTGAGCAATCCACATTTTTTTTTTGTTACTACTGTGACTACTTTTAGGCCTGGGTAACAAGACAACTAACGTTTAACTTTTCATGCTATCCCCACACCATGACCGAGGGAATACAAATTCTAAAAGGTGCAATCTCAATTGTTCAGCCAGTCATTAAAAAGGAGGACCCCAGTGCCAAAGCGGCTCCCACACAATGTGGGCTCAGGGGAAGGATACCCCTATATATACGTGGTCTTACCTTGGCTTTTTTTTGCCATTCCAGGGCTCGAACCTTGGTCCTGGGGGCGGAAAGCCAGCGCACCCACCAGTTGCGCCAAGGCCCGCCTTCAGCTTTGGTCAGTTCTTAACAGGTTTTCTTTTAGGGTAGTCGCTTCATTCTTTGGATTGAACCAATCACTGGTTTGCTAGTTTATTGGTTTGATTGGCCAGTTTGGTCTAGTTCTTAATACCTTGAAAAAACAAACCAATAATGACTTTATCAATTAGCTAAAAATACTATTTATCACATCATTTCTAACTGAAGGACACAGTAAACTTTTGAACTTTTATCAACTTTAGCTAATTTTTTTTCCTCTTCAATCTTTCTCTCCTCTCCTCTCTACTCTGTATGCACGTGTCTGGGTATTCATGCATTACACATTCTGACATGATATTTTTTAAAAGTTTTGTCCCCAGCAATTATCTTTAACCTGATGGGGTCCTGCATGGGGGAGCCATATTAGTCCATGCAGCACTCAAGGGGCCTGTTTTCCCCCTCACGAGCTGATTTTAGGAGGAGGTTCTTCATGCTTGATTGGCCTCCATCATCACCTTTGCAATATTATCCCTTCTGTTAGTTTATCTGAGTCCATGGACATATTTTGGGAGTTTTTTGTTATATTAATTAGAAAAACGCTTACTTTAAAAAAGAAAACAGAGGAACCTAAAATGTGGACATTTAGAGAGGGAAAGTTAGGCATATTGGGGAGAAATATCATACTTCGTTGTTCCTGTCTAATTCATTATGTCTTCTGCAGGCCATTGCTGTAACTTCGTGCATTTCTGAGTCATGGCCTGTGCTCATACTTGCACCATCTTCATTACGGTTGCAATGGGCTTCTGTAAGGATCATTGCATAACTTTATTTCTCATCTTCTAAAAGGTGCATTTATGAAAGATGCATTTACATTTTTGCTTTCGTACAGATGATTCAACAATGGCTGAATATTCCTCCATCAGATATACTTGTATGCTATCTCTGTTCTCTTCGTATAGTTTTCTCTCTCTTACTGTCTTTTGGTTTCGCCTGAAAAACTGCAGAGAACCTTCCTTTTTTGGTTCTAGTTTTTTAACTCTGTAAAATATAATATTCTTCTCTTTGTAAACACTCTTCTACTGAGTAGGTTGTGCTTTCTCAAAGTGGTGGATCAAATAGAGGAGGCTTCACTATAGTATCTTCTAATACAAAAAGCAACATCCATCTAGATGGAGTGTTCAACATCATCTCGTATGATTTGGTTCCAAAGCTACAGAAGATGCTTATGGCATCTGATTTTAAGGTTAGATCCATCTGATTATCTAATTCTGTTTACTTTCACTGTAGCTCTGCTTCTAACTTCATTTTAGAGAGTAATATCTGTGTGATGATTCATGAAATAACTGCTGAAACATTAAATTTGAAGTAATCTGTCGTGTTTATAACTTGGAAGGCTCATCATGATCAATGTCACATTTTGCTAGGCCGTTAAAAAGGTGACTTGATTGAAAAAATGAGTTGACTTTTTCTAAGTTTGTTGAGAGCAATGGGGATGTAAAATTTGATAACTTCCTGGCTTCTTTCATGTTTGATTTTGCTATCATGTTTGTTGGTTGTTGTTTCGTTAACTCAGAATGATTCCAAACCATTCATCCAAAAGTGTTTTTAAATGGCTGTATGTTTATTATTTTAGCATTTATATCTCTAATTTGAGATTGTCTATTAGATGGACAGGGTTCAGTCTATAATGCAGAAAATTTTAGTGGCCATTATTTTTAATCAACAATCTTTTCTGGTCTCTGAAAGTCCACTGAAATTTGTTTTAGTCCTTAAAAATTGAAATTTCTTTGGTTCGCTGGAAACAACCTCTTTGCTTGCAAGAGATAAGATTGTGTACATCGATCTCTTCCTATATCCTAACTTGGTGGGAGTCATGCGTACTAGACCGCCCTTGAAATTGTTTTGGTTCAATGTAGACATTAAAGTTTCTATGAGGATCTTTTTTCCTTGATGTTGTAAACTTAATAGATAAAATTGTTTGATGTGGCATCATGTGTGACATAATAGTTTGGTTGAAGATGCCAGTATGGCTGTGCAAATTGAACTCAGACCCAGACTACACCATTTTGCTTCTTCTAATCATTGTATGCCCAAAGTTTCATCTCCATCATCAATTCCATGAGTTTATGGCTTTATGAATTTATGCAATTAGGTTCAATTCACTTGAATCCCATAATCAGTTGAAAGCAAAAAAGGGAATGAATTTAAGCATGAGTCCATTGGTGTTGGGGACATGAATAATGTTATACCCGTTTTGAAACTTAGACTATGTTAAACCATGATAAATTTTTGGGACTAAAATGCATATTGAGTTAAACTTTAGGGTCTAAAAGTAAATTGTTGTCTTATTTTCATTTCCTCTTGTAGTGTTTGGTATTTAATAAAGGAAATGGGTTAAGCCAATAGAGAATATTTCTTTTACATTTACTATTTTGTTATTGGGCTTCATGATGTGATATACGATCTTTTCCTGAAGCAGTCCATGGCTCTGTAATAGTTCTGCATGAACGTTTTCTTCTTGGCTGTATTCTTATTTGGTCTTTGAGGTTTTTTACTGATTAAGTTCATAAACATTCTTATCAGTGAAATACTTCATTCAGGTTGTGATTGCAGACGAGTCACACTTTCTGAAAAATGCTCAAGCAAAGAGAACTACTGCTTCTCTTCCAGTTATAAAGGTATTCTAATCATGATCAATGAATTTAAAATCCTGCTGTTTGTTGAAACTTGAGATACGTTTGATTGTTTTCTATATAGCTATTCACTTTTTTGTATGGGTTACTGAAATTTAATTCGCTGCTGACTTCTGTTGCAGTTCTAATACATTGGCTAAGAGATGATAATGTGTACTTTGGCAATTTTTACCCTTACAGTAGCATTTTGACCCTCAGGATAATGTAAAGAAAAGGAATTATTCAAAACCTTTATTCCCGTCGTTCTTGAAAGAAATCCTGGTTTCATATGTGAAAGCGAAACATCCTGTTGGGACTTTCTGTTTTTACCTTTTTTTTTTTTAAAAAAAAATTCTAGTGTCGCAAGAGAGTCATCCAGCTTAATATCAATATCTTGATCTATCTTATGCTTTTTTCCCTGCCAAACTCAATGTGTAAGTGTCATTGTCAGAAAGCTCAATATGCAATATTGCTTAGTGGAACTCCTGCTTTGTCCCGACCAATTGAACTATTCAAGCAGGTATTTTCCTTGTCAATTTATTTTAGATATAATAACTTGTTAATGATTCCAGGCAGAAAAAAAGGGAAAAAACCTTGTTAATGATAGTCATTGTTGGAATCTTCACTTTTGACCATATTGTTTGTAATTGTGCTCAACAGCTGGAAGCATTGTATCCTGATGTTTATAAAAACGTCCATGAATATGGCAACAGATACTGTAGGGGTGTAAGTTATTTCTTTTAACATACAGATAAAATTCTTTAGACTTGCCCGTTCTTTTTCCATTATTAATTTTATGTTTGGTGTTGTCCACATTTTGTTATTATATTGATCTTCCAGGGATTATTTGGACTCTACCAAGGTGCAAGTAACCATGAAGAATTGCACAATTTGATCAAGGCAACAGTGATGATTCGCAGGCTTAAAAAAGATGTTCTTTCTCAACTTCCTGTAAAGCGCAGGCAACAGGTAAGTGTAACTATCGATATCTTACCAGCTTGTAGACTTGCAAGCCTGTGACGTAGTGATTGCTTGCTTATTGCTGTACACCTGAGTTAATAACATTTCCCCCATTTGGTCAGCTGGCTATCAGATATTAAAATTGGAACCATTAATTTTCTTTTTAATGCATACATGTGAAGCACAACTGTGTGTGCGTTTCAGGTATGTGAAAGGATCTGCTTTGGCTTTGATGTGCCTAAAATGTGCCAAAATTAATTATTTCATTCTTTTATTTTCAATCTTTTCTCTATGGTATGTTTCCAGTATGGCCTTACTTGAAGGGGACAAGCAACGTCTTGGCACTGGCTTTAGTAAACTAAACAATACAATAGTGGCTCCATTTACTACAGTAGTGGTGAGTGAGTATAGTCTGGCAGAAGAAAGGTCAGAGCAAGACTTTGGGAGTCAAGGAGGGGGATGGGCTATGAAAAAGTTAAAAGACAGTGCTCCTTTTGGTTGAAATGACCATAGCGGACTTTATTATGGTCTCATACCTGTACAATTTATATGATTGTTTTGCCTTTTTAAGTTTGATAGCGTCCTTCAGAGGCCTCCTTAATGAATTTGGTTGTATTAATTATTCTCCATTTCAATATTTTTAAATCAGTACTGTAGCCATTTTTAAACTTGATTTTTTCCTGCTTGGTCTTATTTCTATTGTATGTGCATAAAAGTGTATTTTACTAATTTTTCCTAAAGATGCTTTCTAATATTCAATTCAACGTTGAAACATGATTTAGAAAGAAATTCCTTTGGTCCGTGAAGAAAATTTCTTGTTTGGTTTGAATAAAATATTGTGGTTCTAGTTCATGCGCAAAACAGTGATTTCCCTATGTTTGATTTTATAGAAAGAAAATATTTCCTTGGCACAAATTTTTATTTGGCACCATGGGTGCATCTTTGTGGACACTTTTTCCCGTCCTTGCTTGCATGTTTATAAATACAAATCGGATGGAAGTTTTCAATTAAATATTGGTAATTATTTAATGTCCGCTTGATCCTCAGGTGTTCCTAGATTTGGATGCCAAGGACATGAAGCAAATCAATGCTTTATTTCGGGAGGTAAATGAATCCTGTGGTCTTCCTAATTCTCTTGGACCACGGTGTTGTAGTTTTGCTAAATATGTAAATGGAAGTTGTAATAATTATGTGTTGAATATGTCAGTTGAGGTAGTGTCAGCCAACTTATATGCATATTTTTTTTTGCAGTTGGAGGTTGTTAAAGCCAAAATTAAGGCATCCAAATCAAAAGATGAGGCTGAAACGCTTAAGTTTACACAAAAGAATCTTATTAACAAGGTATGGATAGAAGTTCTGCAGTGGAGTTTGGGATGCAGATTATGTTTAAAATAGGTTAATAGTTCAGTATAACATCTGTACATGCTCTACCTTGTATGGTCTGTCCAAATAATTATGATCAATTCATTTGGTTGAACTTTGGACATTGTTGGTAAAAAAAAAAAGGCTGAATATTTATTTGTTTATTTCCAGATATATACTGAATCTGCTGAAGCCAAGATCCCAGCAGTTCTTGATTATATGGGAACTATTATTGAGGTATTCCTTTCCTTGAAATCTTTTAAAGAAATAAGAATAATATTTTCTACCAAATATACAATAAGAAATTCGAGATCTGTTTTCAGTTCTCATGTATCTTATTTTGCCTATTTTCTTGCTTACATGCATCCTTAATGTTTGTCAAATTATTCCCTTAGTAATTAGTTTTGGGTAGTTTTTTCTTATTTTTTTAATAAAATTTACTCTTCTCATTAGCCATCTCTTTTCCTCTCTTCCTCCTCCTTCTCTTTCATTTCTCTCTACATCTCCCTGCATTCACTCTCATTCCATCTTCAAGTAATTTTTGCTATTAATTCTACATCACGACCTCTACAATTTTGGCAAGTGTGCAAGACTCAATAGGGAAATATGTTTCTTAAACTCGTACACTTGAGTATGTAACTCATCAACTGACATGTTTAATAATTATATATTGATAAATATGGGTGACATCTTTTTGTGGTTTCTTTTGGCCCCCCTATTGTTCTCCTAATATCTAATTATTGTTGCAGGCAGGTTGCAAGTTTCTGATATTTGCACACCATCAGCCAATGATAGATTCAATACATGATTTTCTAATCGTAAGACCACTCAACTTTATTGGGCTTATCATGAAATAATCAACACTCATTCAACTTGTTCCAAATTATGTAGAAGAAGAAGGTCGGTTGCATCCGCATTGATGGCAGCACACCCCCTGCATTTAGGCAAGCGTTGGTTACAGATTTTCAGGAAAAGGATTCTATCAAGGCAGCTGTTGTATGGTTTCCTTTACATTGTTCCTCACTCTGTAATAATTCTTCAATTTTCTGTTAGACTGCTTGCAAGATTGGAACCTTGTTTTGGTGTACATTGGGATGTCGATATTGTAATCAACATTCTTTGTGTTCTCCTGCAGCTATCTATCAAAGCTGGAGGAGTTGGGTTAACCTTAACTGCTGCAAGCACTGTCATTTTTGCAGAACTGTCCTGGACCCCAGGTGACCTAATTCAAGCAGAAGATCGTGCTCATAGAATTGGCCAGGTATAGTCAGGAAATTGAAAGAATCAGAACGAGTTGAACATATACGCCTTTGATTAATTCAAATCCTGGTTTGTGCCGTAGCTTTATATGCACTTTACTTGAATGGTATGAAGTTTATCCTTGCTAGAACCATCATGTTCTGTTAGGATTGGCAAGCTCTAAGACAAATAATTTCTAATTGGATAGAGTATAATGATTTAACTGTTGAAAATATATCCCAATCCCTAGATCTGAATTATAAATGACATCTGACATACTTCTGCTATGACATTCCAGGGCCAGGGCCACGAGTAAATTGTAACGCCTGTCAAGTATTTGACACTTGTTTCTTCAGAAGCGAGGGTTTTTTTTTTTCAGATTTTTTTTTTATGATTCTTGGTCGTGTTCTTAACCCCCCCAAAAAAAAATCCAGCATTCCATTTACAGCTTGTGAAGTGCTGGTTTATTTATTTATCTTTGTTTTGTGTGTGTGTGTGTGTGTTTGTGGACATCTGAAGAAACTGTGACAAGATTATATGTAGTTATGGGATCTATCACCAATGGACAGTTTATGCTGTACAGTACTAACTTTTGTTAGTTCTTGTTTCAGGTATCTTCAGTAAACATATACTACTTGCTAGCGAATGACACAGTTGATGACATCATATGGTATGTTCATATGTTTTTTGGTGTTCTAGGTTTAGTATTAATTTGATGCCTCTAAATATATATCATTAATCTTGTAATTTACTTCATAGGGATGTGGTGCAGAGCAAATTGGAAAATTTGGGACAAGTACGTCTCTTTACTTTGAGAGCTTACATAAGTGTCAAGGAAAATTAAGACTAAGTGGATCTTATAGTTTAGATTGACATTTCTGGGAAGTATTCTGACTTCCAGTAATTGAACTATCAGATGTTAGATGGCCATGAGAACACCATGGAGGTTGCAGCCAATCAGCCAGGGAATAGCCCTGCAAAGCAGCAAACTCTTGACTGCTTTGTGAAAAAATGTAATAAAATGGATGAGCCAGAACAGCAGCCCGATCTGAAACGCACCCGACACTGACCCACAAGTTCTGCAAATGGGGTTAATGGATTCTTGTACATACATGTATGCTTTGAGTCTCTTCAAGCTCATGTAAGCTGTAGTAATATAATTGTCCAAAAGCTTTTTATATCAGAGTTAAGGACAGTATGATAGTCTCTCAACTATCCCAGGACACATTTTTGAGATGTCCAATTTATGGCCCAAGGCATCATGACGACATTATGGCCATGTTCTTCCCCTCCCCTCCTTTTTGTCCTTTCTGTTGTGGGTAATGTACAGTGTATACTGTCTCACACTCACAGATGACACTTCTTAAGTTACTCCGTTAATAAGAAATTTAGAATACGAAAGATTGTGAATTATTTTCATTCCACCTAGCTTACCCATGTCCAAAGACTGCTACAAACAATTTCTTATTAAAAAAATGAAAAAGGAAAGAAGAAAAGAAAGAAACAAAAGGAAAATGCACACGAAACTCAGGCTTGGATGCTAGTGGTTTAAGGTTTGTTTGTATGACTTTTATAAATTGGGACTGCGTCATTATTTCCTTCAAAAGTTCTTGAGTGAAACTTCCATGATAGAAAATTGGTAAAAACGTTTTTGAGATGTGAGAATGTGTGATGCAGTATTCTGCTCGTGGGCTAGCTTGGACAAGCATTCTGAGAGCATGTTTCGGTAATATTTTTTAGAAAATGAGTATATACAATATGAGAGGAGTTTTATTTTAATTTGTGTGAACATGCTTCTAAAAGTTGTTTCTAAACATGTTCTAAAAATGGAAAGTCTTTCAACAAGAATGGAAAACAAACAACGTTGATATTGGAAGAGGTGAATACATGATTAAGCAATTTTGTCAAATAACAAGAAAGAAGATATGAACAACTTTCACCGACAAGATACGAATAGCTAGGGATCATTCAAATTTCAAAGCATGTGACACGTAACAAGGATAGCAGGTAAAATTAATTAATACTTCAATACAGATAATGTTGTATTATGAAACATTATGAGGTCCTTGTAAATATAATAAAGACCGATACTGAATAAAAAAGAAAATCCCAGCCCAGAACAACTAGGCATTTGCGTAACTAATGTGAAGTATAAATATTTACAATTTGGAAAACTATCAGATCTATGGTTACGGAAGGCCCCGTGATCGCCTGACTAATCCAAACCCATAACTTGATAAACATGACTAGAGCTTCTCTCTGTCTCTCAAATCCATCGTTAAAGAGCAGCAGCACCAGAACCTGGATCGCTCTGATTCTCCGCGAAGAGACTAGCTACAATATCATCCACGCCTTCCAAAGAAACCCCAATGTACAGGGGGTTAGC
>QFDD01000821.1:0-19258 GCA_006871305.1 Vachellia collinsii
AACATAGTTTTAAAACCCGAAACTCGAGTTCTACAAACGAAACTCGAGTTTTGTCAAAACTTCCAACATAACTTGAGTTTTCTCTGAGAGTTCGGTTTTTCCAAAACACTTCCAACATTCGAAACTCGAGTTTTAAAACACGAAACTCGAGTTCTTCCAGAACTTTTACTTCAACTCGAGTTCTGTAAAGAGTTTTGTATTTCTAAAGCTTTTCTAAAGCCCGAAACTCGAGTTTTATCATCCAGAACTCGAGTTTTGACAGAACTTGAATCAAAACTTGAGTTCTCTTGAAAGTTTGAGATTTTTAAAACGTTTTTAAACACAGTAACTCGAGTTCCAACAATTATAACTCGAGTTCTCTCAAACATTTCATTAAAACTCGAAGATTTTCAAAAACTTTCTGAAAACTAATAATCAAAGCATACTTTCAAAAACATATTTGTCATCATCAAAACATTATCTCAACAATGACCATACTTCGTGTCAGAAGCATTTAATGAGAGAAGCTGAATGAAGAAGATGAGAGTAACGAAAACAAAATTGTTTCTAATGGACATTTATTACTTCCCAACTATAAATGGAGAAGCATTCAAGACAAGAGAGGTAGAGAACACACTACCGAAATACTTCATTTACTTTTCTTCATCTACCTTCTCTCTTTTCATTCTCATGATCTTAAATTCTTCAGTGCTTAGGATTCAATTCTCAGAAAGGAGAATATTCTAATTCAAGTCTTGATTCTGTGAGAGTTACTTAAGATTAGAGAATCTTGAGTGTAAGAGACACAAGCAAAAGTGTCAGTATGTTGTATTAAGTTAAGAAGGCGGAGAGTCTCTCTTCCACTCTGGTGTAAAAGTTTTTAGTTAGTGGAATTGAAAAGCTCAGAGGGTTCTGAGGACTGGATGTAGGTCAAGTGGACCGAACTAGTATAAATCTCTATGTTCATTAGTTCCTCTTCTTTGCTTTATTTTCAAAAGTTGCAAGAATTTATTTAAACCAATTCACCCCCTCTTGGTAAAATCCTATCCTAACAGGATGTTCCAGTAGAGTAGTGTTTATCTTTTGTTGTTTGCATTTTGTTTAGTAAGCTTCCCATGTTTTTCTTTGAGCCTGTTGTATTCTCCCGCCAGTGCACTCTCAATTGCATGATTTCGTTTACCCATCTAGGGACTCCATGCCCAGCATGTGACTAAGAGCTTTACAGAAGCTATTGCTTTGAGTGGTGTGTGAGGAAGAGGTAAGTCAAGGAAGGCCCTATCCCATGCCAGCTTCCTTCACCTTGTTCCTACCCTCTTTTGCCTGAATTTGTCATTATGTATTGAATTGTTTAGATCTTTTGATAGTTTTCTGGGTTTATATGGTGAATTAAGGAGTTTTACTAGGGGTGCTCACCAGGGCTGATTAGCCAAATGGTCGCAGTACCATTTTAGTTGTGACATATTGGATGTTGGTTGCCACATTTTGTGTTGAACTTTTCTCTTTTCCTCTAATATGTCACGACTTATTGTGAATTTAGTCACGACATGGGTCCTTATGGGTTGCGACATATAATGCTTTATGTTGCGACATAATTCTCTGTATTAGATGCCCTAGGTCATTTATATTAGAAACCCTTAGCCCTTCATCTCATTTCTCCAGCCATCACGACTCTTCTCCTCTTTTTGACTCAATGGTTTCCTATTTTCCCCCTTCCATTAAGCCATTGCAACTCTCCAATTCTCCCTTCTCCTCTATAAATATCACCCCTCCTCATATCTTCTCTTACATTGCATTCCTCTAAAGTTTTAAGCGTGGGGTAGTTTCTCTTGCTTTCTTCTTCCATTGTGTTTCTTTTGTTCTTCTTCTCCAGTCTCTTTCAAGGTATTCCTCTCTTCTCCCTTCCTGTTGTTTCTAGTTGGGTTTATCTTCTATTTTCTCAATTTTAGATTAGGAGTGATGGTTTACTATCAATGCTGCTGTGATCATTGATTGAATCCCGTCTTCAAAACCTCATTTCTGCAATGAAATTGATTTGGCTGTGAAATCCCATCTCCCCACGAGCATGACTGGTTTGAAACTCATTTTTTCAAAGATTCTGCAATTTAGGTCGTGACCTATTGTATGTATGTCGTGACATAAATCTTTGCAAAAGCTCTCGATACATTATATGTCGCAACTAGATTGACTATAAGTTGCGACATGTATTGATAGAAGGGGACTCTATTTTCCTTGCATGGCCAAATTCAGTTTTCTTCTGAAAATTCAATCGTTCCATCACTGATCACGTACCATTGGTCTTCCATATCGTCAAATAGGTTAGTTCTCACTTTCTATTTTTTGCCTGTTTTCTAGGTTTTTATTGTTTTGCCTTGGTTGCTCTGTTCTTGTCTGTTGGAGGGAAGATGGTGCACATTAAGAACCTGCGAACTGACAGTGGCTTAGAGGAAGAGCCCCTAGTATATTTGTCAAGGGTTGAGGCAACAAAGAAGTTAGGCAATAGAGGGGCGGTCCAAGAACGCTACTTCCCTGAGCCCGTCAATTTCAATTTTATCAGAAGGCTATCGACTTGGGACTTGGCGAACTCATGAAGAAGAGCTCCCCGACAAACCTGACATTAGTTCATGAATTCTATATACACTTTGCCCACCATAGGCACACTTGGTATAAGCTATTGAAACCATGAATTCACAATCGATGCCATAGACATCTGACGTTTTTACAAATTGCCTATGGTTGAGCGTTGTCAGTTTCAGCGCCTAAAGATCAAGCTTTTGAACCATGATAGCCTAAGCTCATTTTCAAGAGGAATCTTATATCATTTGAATACTTGCTTACCTTTTTAGCATTACCTAAGTATATTTGTACATTTTCTTTCAGTCAGTACCATGATTGAAACATCAAAACCCCTCTTTAATTCAGTTTTCCATTTTATGACACATAGTTGCCATAGAGCATCAATAAAGGACTCTGATTAAGAGAACGACCTGGGGTTGCACCCTATAGTGCAATCCTTGGATAAATATTTTTGATTCAACCACCAAGGAAAAGAATTTTAAAAGACAAAGCATGAATCACTGAGGTCGAACTATTAAAGAGTTAATGCAATCTGATGGCAACTTTGATCCTCTGGGTCACGTCACTTTTCATTACCCTTTTATATTCATTGGAAATCATGTCTGAACCACTTAAATCCCTTCTATTTTCTAGAATTAGTAAACCAAGTGAAATTTAAAAACTTTTCTCTCATTACTATTCATTTTCACTGTTCACTTGGTAAAATTCTGAAATTTTAGGCCAAATTTGAAAACTCATAACTAATTATAGAAAAATAAAAATTAAGTGGTTAAAGTCTCCAATTGAATCTTATACAATTTTCTACTAGGAAAAAACATACTTGTTTGGCCAAAATATGGCTCAATTGATACAATTTATTGCCTCCAGTTGCACTGTCATTTTCAGATTTCCCAGCATTTTTATAGATTTTCTACAAATTTTGATAATACATAAATTTTTGTGTACACATCCAAATTAGGAAAATTATGGCTCATTTTAAAGCTTGGGATGTGTACTATTTAACTAGAAAGTTTCATAAAATTTGGATCTTGTTTTCCCTATTTTCAACTTTGTTCAACTTAAAGGTTTAATAAGGGTGGTGGACCCTTTTTTCCACTTATCAACTCATTTACTTTAAATCATGAATATTTAACGTATCCAACATAATTATCTAACACTCAGATAATGCACTACATGCTAAAATTGCTAGCACATAAAATTATACATCACAACTTGGGTACTTAATTACAAACGTTTTCTCATAAGCCCATTTTCATGTTAACTTGAGTCATTCCTACACCTTTAAGACTCCTCCTTGCCTTTGTCTTTACTTAAGCATGGACCTATAGGTTTGTATTTTTGGGGAGAATGAGATTTCTTGGAAATCTCCATGGTAAAGTGTATTAACAGGCACATCAATATGCATGATTTTTACTATGACTATCCATGACTATGAGCATATCTTACTACACACTGCTAAACTAAACTAACATATGGACAATGCAAAACATAAGCAAATATTTGCATGTCAATATCACATAACTCAAACAACTCATACAATCATGCCAAACAATCATAAGCATTATTAATGTTAAAGTTAGTACAGTTGCTACCTGGTATACTTGGGTTAGCCTGGGCTTACTTTTCTCTGAACTCTCGAGCTTGGTAGACTCTCCTGATATCTTCCACATATCTGGATTACTCTTTTCCTCTTTCGTTTTCTTCCTCTACTTGTTCTATTTTGTCTGTTTCCTTCTTTTTCTTTCTCTCTCTTCTCTTTTGTACTTTTCCTTTCTTTTCTCTTTTTTTCCCTTTTTCCTCTCTCTTTATTTCTTTACTTCCTTCCCTCTCTCTCTCTCTCTCTCTCCTTTCATCTCTTCCTTTTCCTCCGTGCTTCCTCTCCTCACCATGGCTATCCTATTTACAGCCACTACTTGGCTTGGAGTGCAAGCACCTTTGCTTGCTTGGCATGTCCACGATTTTTTTTATAAGCTCCGCCTTTCGGGTTCCACTGATATATGATAATACAACTTTTCACCAAAAACTTTTACTGCATAAATACCACCCCTTTTTGCTGTTTCATATGGTATACTGATAATACCAATTAGATAATTCTAAGCGTGTCAAATTAATTATTTTCTTTTTCGCCTCAAATTTCCTTGTGGAAATTCTTTTTGGAAATCCTTTAATCTCTTGACCAATCCATCAGCATAGAAAATTCATATAACTTAAGAGGCACATGTCTAATTCTTCTCCATCTAAAACCCTTTTTCCGGAAATACCCTTTCGGGGCTTACCTGAGTTGTCCCTTTTCTGATCTTACATGTTCTTTTCATTTTCTTATAGGCAAACTACTTTGAACTTAAGCCTCAAACCATTTTTATAAAAGCACATAATCCTCAAGCTATTTTTCCCCATTTTTACCATAATTATTTGAGGCTTCTAAATATTTTAAATAATTATATTTGGCTCAAAATGCCATAATTAGCCAAATATTAATTAATTACTAAGAATCCATTTTGGGGATATTTCTGCTCATTTAACTTAAATCTTGCCTCAAATAT
Organism: Vachellia collinsii; assembly: GCA_006871305.1. Lineage (NCBI taxonomy): Eukaryota > Viridiplantae > Streptophyta > Magnoliopsida > Fabales > Fabaceae > Vachellia > Vachellia collinsii. The sequence continues at coordinate 5,097 of QFDD01000821.1, forward strand.
ATCTCAAGTGATTTTTCTACACATTTTTGTGCCTTGGGCAATTTTCCTAATATTTTGGGCAAAATTAACAAAATGCGTTTACTTGTTGCCTCAGTAACTTCCTCAAAATTACCACCTTATCCTTACTTAATGGCCAAGTAATTTTCATCAAAATTACCACCTTATCCTTACTTGGAGACCAATTTTCGATTACTTAGTGGCCAAGTAACTCCTTTTTTGGCCTTTTAACCTTTTGGTTACAATAAGCTATCTCTAACTTTTTCTAGGGAATAATTTTATAATTTTCTATAATTTCTGAACTATTTATGCTTGCTTTGAAATCAGATATATGAGGCCTCTGGATATTTTAAATAATTATATTTAATTATTTATTTATTAAATATCTGAGTATTAAATAACCTTTAAAATTTTTATAAAGGTTATTCTTGTCACTCTGACCTAAACCGAGCCTCAATTAAAGGGTTAATTGATACAGTCACTACCTAAGTTCCATGGGCATGCAGGTGAAAATCCATATCTCCACCTCCGGATGCCATATACGTAGTACATGTCCATGAAACCTGTGATTACCAATATTGATGATGTGATGTGAAATCATTTCATCTATCTCTAGAAGGGAAGGTAAAGGAATGGTATATGAATATACCACTTTATGTCGACAATGCTTATGAATCGTCGACCAGCTTGATGAAAGCCTTTTTGGACAAGTACTTCCCCTCCACTAAAATTTTAGCTACCCACAAAGATATATCGGTTACAAAGCAAGAAGCATATGAATTATTTTTCAAGTATTGGAGTCCATTCCAAGAGATGCTCACTAGCTGCCCCAACCACCAAATCCTAGAGGAGCATTTAGTCCAGTATTTCTGCAATGGACTCCTAACCTATGATGCTCAAGTTTTAGACGCCGTAGTGAATGGTTCAGTAGAGAATATGGAACCTAGGGTTGCATGGGAATTGATTAGGATTTTTGCTTTGGACTAACAACATGCAAGCCCTAGAGACCTCAGGGATCACAAGGCAAACAAAGATCCACTTTTGGTGAAGCTTGCTCAAGACATGTCAAGGCTCATAAGCACAGTTGAGAGTTTGTGACCCACAAAACCTCAATCCCTTGCTATGGTAGCTTCCACTTACGGGGACTATGATTCTCCTATGTACCTTACAAAAAATTGTCCAAGGCCTGTGGAGGACGTTAATGGTCTATTCCAAGGAAGAGATGGGCATTGTTCACAAAGAGACCCCTACTTTAACACCTATAATCAAGGGTGGAGAGATCATCCTAACTTCAAGTGGGGTGGGGGAACCAACAGACCCACTCAATTCCAAGGTGGGCAAAGAAGTCAATTCCATCAAGTCGGTGCTTCATCAAGTGGCTACTAAGGTTAGTCTCAAGCTGCAATGCCACATCGAGCAACAACACGGTTCATTAGCAACTGCCTAGAGCGGATAAAACTTCTCAACTCCTGAAAAGTATGTCAACTCAGATGACCAATATTGAGAGGTGCCTAAAGGAGAGTGATGACAAATTGGCCTCTGTCACTACAATTTTGCAAGGAATGCATAAGGATAACTTTAACGTCAACAAAAAGATGGAAGCACTTACATTGAAGAATGGTGAGATCACAAGTCACTAGACCCAGCTATCCAACACTGTCACCGACATGCAAGCTATGATCGGAGAAGTATTCCATCTAACACTATGATAAATCCCAAATCCTTTAATGCTATCACCCTAAGAAGTGGGAGGACAGTTCACTTTGAGGATGAAAGAGATGTAAATGCTGAATCTAGTCAACAAATGACTAGCCCTCTACTCTCCCTGATCAGATTGGTGAAATCTGAAAGCTCCAAGGAGGAAGAGCTCATACTGAAGAGAAGAATGCAAGGGGAGGGAACCTTACAAGATGAAATCAAAGTGCCTGAACCTGAACCTGAAGAAAGAGCACAAGAGGATGACAACACAACAACAAGGGCATCATATAAAGGAAAGCAAAGGGAATAAAATATGGAGTCGAGCATGTAGGGAGCCTCTATGCCTACAGGTAAGGAGGTAACTTCTAAAGACCTTCCTTTCCCTAAAGCTTTCTTTGCTGGTTAAAAGAAATCTGACTCTGAATTTGTAATTGATACATATAAATTGTTTAACAAACTTGAAATCAATGTGCCTATGGTTCAGTTTCTAAAAGGGAATCCTAAAAAACTTCTTAAAGAACTATGTGATGACATGTAGAGGTTTAGGCCCTTAGAATGAATTCAAGTAGTGCCAATTTGTCTCCTCTCTTTAAGTCAGAACTACTAGTAAAATGACAAGACCCAGGATCCTACACCATCCCAGGTACCAAAGGGAAAGTTTACATTAAGGGAGTGTTGTTGGATCTAGGGGTCGCAATTAATGTCATGCCCTGGTTAGTTTATTCAGCCTTAGGTATCAATGTTCTTAGTGACACCAGTGTAGTGCTGCAACTAGCGAATCGGTCTATTAGGTATCCCAAGGGAATCATGGAGGATATCCTAGTCAGGTTAAGGACATAGTCTTTCTCGCTGATTTCTATGTGTTGGACATGTCTAATGAATTAGTTAATGAAAGCACCCTTATCCTAGGGAGACCCTTCCTTCATACCTCCAAGACTATCATAAGCATGAAACACAGTTGTATCACAATGGATGTAGAGGAGCATGTGGTCATATTAAACATCAATGAGGCTACTTGGTATCCTTTCGATAATGTTGTTTTTATGGGATTGAATGACATTGATTTAGCTGTGGAGCAAGTTAAGGATGAGCATGAAATGATATGCATGATGTTTGTCACATGAACTCACCTAAACTAATTGATGCTTCTTTTGAGCTCCTAGAGACTATTGAACATGAATTATCCTTGAGTGCATACGATGTATATTTTGACTCCTTATCTTCTATTTATTCATTTTCCAATTCTTGCGATCATGATGAGTCATGTTTTAATTCTCTAGAAATTGATAGCATGCTTTTTGTGCCTCAAGATTTTTCTTTTCCTTTTGATTTTGAGTCTTTAGCTGCATTTACAAATGACATTCCTAGTAGCAAGGAAGCTCCAATTGATCCTGCAGGTAGCCAAGGAGATGGAAAGATAGTGAGTGGAGCTGAACAAGAAAATACAAGCATCAGTAGTCCCAAGTCGCAACCTGCAACCCTGGAAGTCACGACCTATAACTCCACATGCCAAGAAGATCTCTCGGTACACTTTTAGTCATGGCATGGAGAGGGCAAGTTGTGACTTAGGAGTCCTGGAGCAGCATCTCAGACTCAAATGCCCCCAACTTCAGCATTTCACAATGTGGTTGAAGGGTCACCTTTTTCTTCCACCACTTCTACTACCACGCACTCCAAAATCATGCCTCACACCTTATGTTTCTTAAATGAACTAATATCCAATGGTGATGTAGGTGGGAAGACACGGTCACTCGTGAAAGTTGCTTCTTTGAATCAATGCGAGTCTGGCGTAGCATCTAAAGAACCTGAGGCGGGAAGTGTCTCTAACTCCACTGATGGATTAATGTTGATTCCCTCCATTACGCAACCCCCACCTTAGAACTCAAGGAGTTTCCCTCTAACTTGAAATATGTGTACCTGAGTACTGACAATAAACTACCTATTATAATTTCAAATTCTTTCACTAATAGTGAAGAGGCTAGTTTTCTAGGTGTTTTAATTAAAAATAGAGAGGCTTTAGGGTGACAACTATTTGACATAAAGGGGCTGGATCCCACTATGTGTACTCACAAAATTTTATTGACTAAGGACTCCAAACCAGTTAAGCAAAGCCAAAAGTGGTTAAAACTTCTAATTTCTGATGTGGTTAGGAAGGAAGTTGATAAGCTTTTGAGAGCTGGCATCATTTATGCCATTTCTGACTGTGAGTGGGTTTCTTCGATACAATTCGTACCGTAAAAGAGTGGAATCATAGTTTTCAAAAATGAGAACAATAATCTCATTAGACTATAGGAAGCTGAACGATGCCACTAGAAAAGACAACTTTCCCTTGCCATTTATTGATGAAATGCTTGAGAGATTAGCGGGGAAAAGCCATTATTGTTTCTTAGATGGGTACTAATATTTGCATGGTTTTCCTACCTAATGTTTAGGCATTCTATGACTCTTTCATTGTTTGATTATTTAACAAGGCTCTCTACTTTTGTTGTAGGCACATGGAGGAGATATTCAAGCCCAAGGATGAGTTTGAAGGAGCTATGGTTTGTTGAAAGGAAGAAATTTGCAAGCAGAGTACCACTGGGACTTGTTAGTCGCAACCATAAGTACTAGGTCATGACTTGTATACAACTTCAGAGGCTGTGTTGATCTTCCAGGACACGACCAATTATACTAATGTTCATCTAGTTGTTAATGATTGTTGGTGGTTACTTGTTCATTGGGTTTCTGTGATTGTGATTGCAATCCATCGAGAACATGAGCATCATTCATCCTTTTGCATTTTGAGTTATGTTTAATAATGTTTTGAGAAATGTTAATTAACTTGGATTCAAGTTATTTGCATTAATTAAATCATTGGACCTAAGTGATTGCTTAGGGTTTTTCAAACAGACTTAGAAAGATTCAACTCCCATATTGATGTTAGAGGAAGAAAGCTGATTTCCCATTACTAAGAGCCTATTTATTACATATTCCCTTTAATCCAAAGCATACTTTCATTTATCAAAAATATCAAAAATATTTACTACGTACATTCCCTTTATCATGCATTACAGTTTTCTTTATTAAATCAAACCCCCCCTTTTTCATACCTAGTTCAACATGTTTTTAATTTTTAATTTAGCTCCTCGAGAAGAAAGATAGGTTGCCCACTATACTACATTATTTAGTTGTAATCATCTTGTATCGAACCGGAAGGTGACAAAACCGTGTCCGATCACCCTATAATTTTTAGGGAATTATTTTATCGGTTAAAGAGTCTAATAAAGGGAAAAAAATTCTTAAAAGGTTCAAGGATTTACTTTGAAAAGTTTTTAGAATCTTATTATAATAAAGAGTTAAAGGGAAAAAATGACCAGGAAGTTTTTGATGGGAGATTCTGCCTCGAAATCAGGAAGTTTTTTATGGGCGATTCTGCCTCTAAGCCTTGACAACTTTTTGAAACCTAATAGAATTGAACAAGAAAAATTGTTGCAAGCTAAATTAAGTTGGACCAAGTCCGATAAATCTGTATAGATGAGGTAATCATGCCTTTGAATTATTAAATAAGGTTTAAGCATGATTTTTGAAGTTATAAATGTTGTAAGCATAAACAGGAGACTAAATGACTATTCTGGAAAGTGAATAAGGTTTAGAAGTTGTTAAATCTGCATCAATAAGGGTGTTGAAGTACTAGTTATGAACATATATAAATGGTGAAAATCTAATGAGTTTTTGGATGACGAGGCCAAGAGTTATAATGAGAAGCTTAGCTTGATTGAGGTATGAAAAAAGGTTATTGGGTACCGAAAGTGGAGCTGCTATAGTTTTTAGAAAATAATAAAGGTGCTAAAATGTTGAAGAGGAAAGTTATATTATGTAGATGATCATTGAAGGTTGTTAATGGCATGATGGAATATTATAGATAGGTTAGGATGTTGATTGCATGGATTTGAAGGAATAAAATGAGGAATATTGTGGGATATAGATTGGATTATGATTGTCGTAGTTATTTACATTTGCCACAGTATGATAAATCATGAATAAGAGCAACAAAATGAATATCAGAATTTTTTAATGGTGCATCAGTTGTCGCAAGTAAACTTGAGATGTATTTGGGATTGTGAATATTTTGGATGATGGATTAAGTGGCTAATATAGCCTTAATTTGCTTAATTTAGTTTTCTTTGGAATAGGCTACTTGAATTGTTGTTTTAAAATTTTCGGATGTCTTACTTTCAAGGGGAAATGCTACAAAATTCTTACAAGTAAGCCTCTTAACCCATATGCATAAGTCATTATGACAATTGAACTAAACTTGAGTGTTGTTGAAAATGGCTTAGGTGATAATAGAATAGACCATAGTTGGATGAATGCCTTTAGGATTAGTGATGGATATGAGATGTTAGGATTGGAGGGCCCAACCTACCTTGGATCTATCAAAGGTATTTAAGTCGTGTGGTTAGAAATATACCTTAGATTCACTCTGACGTTCAAATATTCCCTTTTCTTTTCCTGTTTGATTTCAAGAAGCCAACGACTACGATCAACTCTCTTTACTAGTATCTACACAAATTGCTTTCAACACGAACGGTGTGCTAGCTCTTGAACGTCCGACACTATGATCAACTCTCTAATCTCTTTTTTCCCTTTCGGCATCTCTCTCTTACGGTTTTTTGATGTGTGTTTGGAGAGCTTTGACTACTTATTTATAAATAGTTAAAACTTATTCTTTTGAATTTTGAAATCAATCTTTATCAATTTCAAATTCTAAATTATATCATATCAATTAACATTTAATTGCCTTTTCTTTGATAAGAGAAAGTAAATAAAAATGGTTGAATTTTAAGTCCATCCCACAAATTTAATTCAAGTCATATATTTAATCTGGATAGATAGCCAACGAGGTTAGAATTTAATTTATCTCCATAAATTAAAATCAAGATATAATATCAAGATTTAATCTATCATTTAAATCAAATCTAAGATTTAATCTATCCTTATAAATCAAATCTAAGATTTAATATATCTTTTAAATCAAATCCAAGATTTAATCTATATTTTAAACAAATCCAATTTTTAATCCATCTTTATAAATTAAATCCAAGATTTAATATATCTTTTAAATCAAATCCAAGATTTAATATATTTTTTAAACAAATTCAATATTTAATCTATCATTATAAATTAAATCCAAGATTTTATTAAATACAAGATATTATATTATTATCATATATAATATAGATACACTAACATATATACACACGAAGTATATGTACAAAATATATATAAGTATGAATTTATATATATATATCCACCCTAGAAAGTTCACTGAATCCAAACATACCCTAGATTCAATGAATATGGACATATTAGCTTGTATTGGGCTATTTTATGTGTGACCTTGTAGACCCATATGAAGTTGGTAGTGAGCCAATAACTATACTAACCCACAAGTGTCAAGCAACCTCTAGCAAGACATTACGATTACCTAATTCATATAAGGATCTATAAACTGATACAATTTATCATATAATCACATCACGTCCCCTTTGTCACATGATAAAGTTCAAGGACAAGGCATAGATATTGTCATCCCCATATTCCTAACCATGGCTTTCTCAATCCCTGAGTAGTCTGACTATAAAAATGGAACTTCCTGCCATCATAGTATGGTCATACATTTCTTAGAATCACTCATTGAGGGACCAACAATACCTCTATGCTAATGAAAGGGACAAATTCTATCTTGACTATTCAAAAGTGACTTTTGACTAGGTTAAAGCTAAGCGACTCTCATGTAGGAATCCATGATAATATCAAGTCAAAGGGCATAGTGACATAATAGTACATGAGACAATCTTATGACTTAATTCATGTAGATTTCTCACATGGGGTTAGTCTAGTACCTTGTACTCTTACAAGTACTTATGACTTTGATTCGTATCTTCATACCTTTGCAAAGTCATAATTTTCTTATTTTATCTTTGATCCCACGTTAGATGACTAGCTATGGACATTTAGGATAATCACTATGATTTGTTTAAGGATAGTTTATCACAACAAATATGCAAATATTATGATAATAAAAATGAAAGATTTATTTAATAAAATACTGAAAACACAATAATTAGCCCCTAGGGCACAATTTCCAATAAGAATGGGATGGAAAAGTTTATTGAACTCACCAAATAGAATGTGCCTAGTAAAATGAGATGTATTTTTGCCGATGAGTGGAGTAATGAAAGTCAATGGTGTATTGATGATATATGGGATCACATACTCTGTGATAGAATAAATCTTCAAAATAAAATATGGATATAGGGGTTGTGGATTGGATTCAACCAAGTGGATCAAAAAGTTGTAGAAGACTAGTGGATCTATGCCTAATTTGAGTTTAAAGCATTTGAGGTGCCCCATTGCTTCTAGCTTAAGATTTTAGCATGAAGGGCTAGTCCTTCATTCTTAAGGTTGAAAAAGGAGTTTAATTCCTTTGAACCATGATTGTCTTTTCGAGTTACTTTCATAAATTTCTGTCATATCATTTTTGTAACTTAATGAATTTCCATAACCATGGTAGTCTTATCAAATAGTTAACTAGACTCTTTTCTACCATAATTAGCTTGTTTAAACTGGTGATTTAAAAGTTAAGTAAGTGGTTCAAGAGGATTGTTGTTACAATCTATGAGAATTTTCCTTACTTGAGATCGTTGATCCTAGGTTTTTCTGTAGGCTACTCTGAATGAAGATGAGTTTTACAAAGTATACAATCTTCCCTCAGCTAAACACATGTGGGAACATTGGAAATAGTTTACGAAGAAACAGATGATGTTAAAGAAGGAAGGGTAAACACCCTTACTACTGAATATGATTTATTTAGAACGAATGAGGGAGAGTCGATTGAAGAATTTGAAATGGAGCACACACACCTTACCAACAAGATGGTAAGCATTGGAAATAGTTTATGAAGAAACAGATGATGTCAAAGAAGGAAGGGTAAACACCCTTACTATTGAATATGATTTATTCAGAATGAATGAGGGAGAGTCGATTGAAGAATTTGAAATGGAGCACACACACCTTACCAACAAGATGGCATTTTTTGCCAAGATGGATGAATTTTCAAAAACTAACCACACTCCTAGAATCCTCATGAAAAACTGAGCAAGGGAGGAGGTTTCCATGCAATTATAAGACAGTGAAGAATTTTCATTCTTTTTGCCCAAAACAGGCCAGAAAAAAAGGTGGCAACTTTTTGGCCAAAATGGATAAATTTTCAAAAACTAATCACATCCTTGGAATCCTCATGAAAAACTGAGCACGGGAGGAAGTTTCCACGCAATTATGAGAGAGTGAAAAATTTTCATTCCTTTTGCCCTAAAAAGGCCAAAAAACAAGTGTCCTCATTTTTTGCCCAAATGGATTAATTTTCAAAAACTAAACACATCCCTAGAATCCTCTTGAAAACCTGAGCAAGGGAGGAAGTTTCCATGAAATTTTGAGACTATGAAAAGTTTTCATTCTTTTTTCCCTTAAACAGGCCAGAAAACAAGGGGCCTCATTTTTTGCCAAAATGGTAGAATTTTCCAAAACTAACCACATCCCTGGAATCCTCATCAAAAACTGAGCAAGGGAGGAAGTTCCCATGCAATTCTAAGACAATGAAGAATTTTCATTCTTTTTGCCCAAAACAGATCAGAAAACAAGGTGGCAACTTTTTGGCTAAAATGGGTAAATTCTCAAAAACTAACCACATCCCTAGAATCCTTATGAAAAACGGAGTAACAGAGGAAGTTTCCATACAATTCTAAAAGAGTGAAAAATTTTCATTCGTTTTGCCTTAAACAGGTGAGAAAACAAGGGGCCTTACTTTTTGCCTAAATGGATGAATTTTCAAAAACTAACCACTGTTGAGATAATGTTTTGATGATAACAATTATGTTATTGAGATTATGTTAAAATTCAATGTTTTCACTAACACTTTATATGATTTTCGAGTTTTAGTTAAAGTGTTGATAATACTCTAGTGATGAGGATCAATACTCAAGTACCATTGAAGAAATTATGCTTTCAAAACTCAACACTCTCAAGAGAACTCAAGTTTTGGTGAAAGTATTGACAACACTCGAGTACTGAGTGTCAATACTCGAGTATCGAGTGTTGAAACAAGTTTTAGAAATCCAACACTCTCATTAGAACTCAAGTTTTAGATAAAGTATTGACAACACTCAAGTATTGAGTGACAATACTCGAGTATCGAGTGCCAAAACAGGTTTCAGAAAACCAATACTTTCCATGGAACTCAAGTGTTAGTGAAAGTGTTGTCAACACTCAAGTACTGATATACAACACTCAAGTATCGAGATTTAAAACTGCTTTCAAAACAGAACACTTTCAACCAAGATTTGAGTTATTTTTGAAAGTTTTGTCAAAACTCAAGTGCTGTGAAACAGAACTCGAGTATCGAGTTGAGAAAATCTTTTTGAACTTCAATACTTTGAAAACTTGAAGTATCAACAAAAGTGTTGCTAATACACGAGTCCTATGAAAAAGAACTCGAGTATCGAGCTTAAAATTTGTTTTCAGGCTGAAGACTCTAAAGGAAACTTGATGAGCAATAGAAGTATTGATTTCAAATACTTAAAACTCGAGTATTAGAACTTAAAACTTGAGTACCAAAGGACTTATAAAGTTTTGTTTGACAAAAACATAGTTAAAACTCGAGAAGCATTGAAAGTATTATCACAAATTGACTCACAAACACTCGAGTATCTCTATAATCACTCAAGTAATGAGAAACTTCCAAGCTTTATCCTCAAAACTTGAGTAATAACAAAAGTGTTTTGAATTCTTCACTGTTATTTCTCTCAAACACTCGAGTATTGTTATATATCACTCGAGTACTCTTTTTACTGACAGTGATTCAGAATGTCAGAAATTTTCATTATTCTCAAATCTTTCCTTCTTTATGCTCCATTTATTTGAATCCTTTCTTCTCTCATAAATGATCATTTTTTAAAATGATTAACAGAGTATGGAACGTTTGATTGTCTCACCTGAAAAGTGTTCAAAGGATAAAAACTCAAGAGACCACCTTACTTCATGTCAGAAGCATTTAATGCGAGAAGCTGAATGAAGAAGATGAAAGTAACGGAAACAAAATTGTTTCTAACGGACATTTATTACTTCCCAACTATAAAACGAGAAGCATTCAAGATGAGGAGGCAAAGAATACACTACTAAAAAACTTCATTTATTGTTCTTCATCTACCTCCTCTGTTTTCATACTCACGATTATAAATTCTTCAGTGCTTAGCATTTAATTCTCATAAAGGAGAATATTCTTATTCAAATCTTGATTCTGTGAGAGTTACTCAAGATTAGAAATCTTGAGTGCAAGAGACACAAGCAAAAGTGTTAGTGTGTTGTATTAAGTTCGAAAGGGGGATAATCTCTCTTTGACTCTGGTGTAAAAGTTTTGGTTAGTGGATTTGAAAAGATCAGAGGATTCTGAGGATTGAATGTAGGTCAAGTGGACTGAACCAATATAAATCACCGTGTTCATTATTTCCTTCTCTGTGCTTTATTTTCAAAAAGTTGAAAAAATTTATTTAGACAAATTCATACCCCCTATTGGTAACAAGCACATCCCTGGAATCCTCATGAGAAATTGAGCAAGGGAGGAAGTTTCCATACAATTCTAAGATAGTGAAGAATTTTCATTCTTTTTGCCCAAAATAGGCCAGAAAACAAAGTGTCAACTTTTTGGCCAAAATGGATAAATTTTTAGAAACTAACCACATCACTGGAATCCTCATGAAAAACTGAGCAAGGGAGAAAGTTTCCATGAAATTCTGAGAGAATGAAAAATTTTCATTCGTTTTGCCCTAAACAGGCAAGAAAACAAGGGGCCTCACTTTTTTCCCAAATGGATAAATTTTCAAAAACTAACCACAGCCTTGGAATCCTCATGAGAAACTTAGCAGGGGAGGAAGTTTTTACACAATTTTAACACAATCAAGAATTTTCATACGTTTTGCCCTAAAAAGTTCAGAAAACAATAGGCCTCTTTTTTGCCCAAATAGATAAATTTTCAAAACCTAACCACATCCCAGGAATTCTCATTAAAAACTGAGCAAGGGAGGAAGTTTCCATGAAATTCTTAGACTATGAAAAATTTACATTCTTTTTTGCCCTAAACAGGCCAGAAAACAAGGGACCTCATTTTTGGCCAAAATGGTATAATTTTCAAAATCTAACCACATCCGTAGAATCCTTATGAAAAACTGAGCAATGGAAAAAGTTTCCATGCAATTCTAAGATAGTGAAGAATTTTCATTCTTTTTGCCCAAAACAGACCACAAAAAAAAAGGTGGCAACTTTTTGGCAAAAATGGATAAATTCTCAAAAACTAACTCCATCCCTAGTATCCTCATGAAAAACTGAGCAAGGGAGGAAGTTTCTATGCAATTATGAGAGAGTGAAAAATTTTCATTCTTTTTGCCCTAAACAAGCCACAAAATAAGGGGCCTCATTTTTCACCCAAATGGATGAATTTTCAAAAACTAACCACATCCTTGGAATCTCAAGAGAAACTGAGCAAGGGAGGAAGTTTCCATGCAATTCTAAGAGAGTGAAGAATTTTCATTCTTTTTGCCCAAAACAGACAAAAAAAAAGTTGGCAAATTTTTGGCAAAAATGGATAAATTCTCAAAAACTAACTCCATCCCTGGTATCCTCATGAAAAACTGAGCAAGGGAGGAAGTTTCCATACAATTTTGAGACAGTGAAATTTTTTTATTCTTTTTGTCCTAAACAGGCCCGAAAACAAGATGCCATATTTTTCACCTAAATGGATAAATTTTCAAAAACTAAGCACATCCTTGGAATCCTGATGAAAAACTGTGCATAGGAGGAAGTTTCCATGCAATTCTAACATAGTGAACAATTTTCATTCTTTTTGCCCTAAATAGTTCAGAAAACAAGGGGCCTCATTGTTGGCCAAAATGGATGAATTTTCAAAAACTAACCACATACCTGGAATCCTCATGAAAAACTAAACAAGGGAGGAAGTTTCCATCCAATTCTAAGACAGTAAAAAATTTTCATTCTTTTTGCTCCAAACAGGCTAGAAGATAAGGGGCCTCTTTTTTTGCCAAAATGGATGAATTTTCAAAAGCTAACCACATCCTTATAATCATCATGAAAAACTGAGTAAGGGAGGATGTTTCCATGCAATTCTGATACAGTGAAAAATTTTCATTCTTTTTGCCCTAAACAGGCCAAAAAACAAGGAGCCTCATTTTTGCCCAAAATGGATGAATTTTTAAAAATTAACCATATCCCTGGAATCTTCATGAAAAACTGAGCAAGGGAGGAAGTTTCCATACAATTCTAAGACAGTGAATATCAACATCATGCACGTTATTTTTGTTTTTGGTCTACTTGGGTCAGTGAAATTTTATAATTCTTTAGGGGCTATTGGATATTAAATTGCTATAAGGGTGATAGAACCCAATATTTACATGGTTTTCTTGAGTGTTTTATGGTGTTTTATAACACCTTTACCCTTATTTTGCATGCATTTATACCATTATTGATTATATTGATTCATGCATTGCATTGTACTTAGTTAAGGGTAAAAATGGGTCATTTATCTCATCCAAACTATGAATGCCTTAATCTTTAATTCATTTAACTTCTACAAAGCTCTTTACCTTTATTTGTAGGCATTTGGAGGAGATTTCAAGACCCAAGATGGAACATTAAAGGAGCCACAAGTTCATCAAGAGATAAAATTAGTCAAAGGAGCCTCTGCCACTATTATGTCGCGACCTAAGTGTTTATGTCGCGACATGTATGTATTTCCAGAACATGTCCCAACGTAGTTACCTCAGGTCGTGACATAACTGTACCCAGGTCGCGACCTAATTGTCTCCAGGTCGCGACATAAGTGCTTATTGCTGAAGCCACGCGTTTTGATTTAGGTCACTCATCTGCTACATATAGGGGGTTAGCCACCACGAACAGGGAGGTCTCCCACTCTGCAGGTTTGCAGAGGAGAGCCCCCAGCACTGCCCTCTCAGCCTCCCAACTTCTCCATTCATTCATCTTCCATTTTCCACCATTTTCCATCTTCTTCCACCATTCCAAACCGATTAAACCTTCCCCATCACCTTCTTCTTCACATTTCCACTCCTTCTTGTAGTCTCTCTCATGGCAGAACATATATGTAGTGATAGCTGCGTTTTGGAAGCAATGAGGGGCTAAATCCTTAGTCTCTTGATGAGGGAACGAAGCTTGAGTTCATGGGCTCATTAGGGAAGTTTTTCTTAGTCTTAATCTATGTTTTAGCTTGCATTGGTTATTTCTAGGTTTAGGAATTTCCACTGTCATGTAAACCTTTATCACAGATTTGTGACTTTGTGATTGGATTATGTATTTGGATTGGATGGTGTGTTTATGCTGAATTACATATATGCATTGCAGTT
>QFDD01000822.1:0-27367 GCA_006871305.1 Vachellia collinsii
TTTGGAGATAAGGATCATTTTATAGAGTATGCCACAGGCTTTAGGTTTATCTGCTGTAACATGTATTTTGGGGGCTGTGTCATGTGCTTTTTGGGCCATTTAAGCTGTGGGGGGGGGGGGGGGGGGGGGGGGAGGTCATATTTTTGTATTAGAGTGTTGGAGGATGCTGGTTTTCTAGATCCTTTGGGCTGTGAAAGTATTTTCACAGTAGCTATAGAAGTCATCTCACAGTTTAAGGCTGTGGGAGTGATCTTACAGAGTATATTTTGAGTATTAATATTAATTTTCTTGCTTTTCTCTCTAATTGTTTAGTTGGGTTACAACAGTGTACGAAGCAATTATCAATGGTAAATTTTATTAACGCAATCCACTCGGCAAAAGGTTCAATATATAATCCAATCAACACATTTATAATACTCTCGTGTCGTATTTTCCGTCCTATGCGCCACTAGGTATGGGTAAGAACTAGATTCAAAGTTCCACCTAATGTCACAAGTTTTCTTCAAAATCAGCTCTTTCTAGCACCTGTACACCCTTCCTCTTCAATCAAGGATGCCATAACAGAAGCGAACAATATAACAGAAGGTTTTCTGAACATTGAATGGCAAGGGTTCTATGCATGACTAAGATATGAATAGCATACCTCAAATGAAAATTTAGAAGACCCACTTCTATAAAGGAGATCCTTCAGAGCTTTCTTTGCATCAGCCCGCTTTTGGCGTATCACATATTTGACATAACACTAAAGTCAACAGTTGAAGCATCAAAAATAGTTTGCACGAATATATACTATCATGGTCAAAATTTTAAACAGCTCATTGCTGCACTTGTTAGTGATTAATACCAGAACTCACTAATCACAGATATCGGAAAGAAAAAATAAAGTTTTTCCCAATAGATAGATGCATGGGAGATAACACAATATCAGCACAAAGAGAGACTGGAAGAAATATCCAATGACTAAAGTAGAAGGAAATTTTCTTTCTTTCTATTACGAACTGACTCTGCATCCTCACAAGAAAAAGCAAGCAAGGAGAAATAAGAGCTTGGAGCCCGTCATCTTCAGATGCTGCGCTCTGTCCACTCGTTCATACTTGAGAGGTGAAAGAAGCCATATATTTTCACAAATTTTCAAGAAAAATCATAATGACTACTGAGGAGGTTTTAAAAACGATATACAAAGGGAAGCTAGAAAAGTGGAACTACGGGGACAGAGTAAGTACCAGAACCATAATGAGGTAAGGGATATGTGTACGTGTGTACTACTGGACAACTGGTCAAATCAGGTTTAGTACTACGAACAATGAATTGGATTGCATAATTCTGTGTGCTTCATTATTGCAGAAATCATACCAAGGTATACCTCTTAAACTGACACTTGATGGTAAATGATACATCCGAAAAGTTAATGTAAGATATCATACAAAATGTAACCCGCGTGAAGGACACACTCCAATAACAGTTACATGGAACAACAGCTCCCAACATGACTGTCAAAATGAATAAATTATCACGAGGATTTCCCAAGGTATATGCTGAAAATCATACCTTGGATGGTTGTTGTGACCCTCTTATTGCCTGCAGAAACATTGTAATTGTCAAACTTTCTCGTAACTGGTAAAGGGTTGAAGCTATTCGTAAACAATTTCAAACAACATAATTAGGAGAGGAGGACAAAGAAGAAAACAATGAAGCCAGTGGGTTCGGTTACAGAAACCACCCCTAGCAGCAAGCCGTCGTCCAAGAATACATGAGAGCAGCTAAACATTCCAAACTTTAAAAGCACGATAGACAGACGATCATTTTCAAAGTTGCGATTAACTTTTACTTCAGCTCATGCTAAGGACTTCAACCTACTTCGAGTTATAATCAGGGAGGCTGAGAATTCGTATTTTATATGAAAGTACTCCCATTTCTAATGAGATAATCTACTCCAAATCTACCTACATCTTAATCTCTCCAAAAGGTGTCCCCTTTTCTGACGAGTTTTCCCATCTGGCTCCAGGTAGAGCAGCAAAAATATGAATCTCAGACAGGAGGACAGGTCATCAGCACAACATCGAGAACAAGAGTAGTGGGCCTTAACAAGTATAAGTAAAGCAAGTTCCCTTGAAAAGGGAAGAACCAAAATACAGACACCGGAGAAAAAGATTCCCTTTGACGTGGGAAAGATATAGAAACTCACAGAGTCCCATTTATTCTTCCACTTCTCACAGGAACAAGGGGTGGAGTGGAATGAAGCGAAGTGGGTAGATGCAGTGATCGACGGAACTGCGTCTGTCTTCAGGGACAAGACCTTTCGCCAGTGGGAGATTTGCATATCGAAGGAGATGCGAGGCCTTTCTCCGAGGGAAGCCTTGTTATATGGGCACATCGGTTAAAGGAGGTGGGAAGGAAAGCAACGGTGTCGTTTATGGGAAATACGTACTTTTTTTGACAAAAAAAGCAACCAAAGTATTAAAAAAATAAGTATATTTTTAATATATTCTGTGAACATACTTTGAATAGCTTGTGCAAAATAATTAGATGCCACAGAGTAATTGGGCCGCCAACATTAAAAAACTTTCGGATTAGAAAAATGGTACAATGAAATTTATTATATCTATTATATTAAGTTATTCAATCAAATGTAATATGCATTCTATTTATGAAATATCACAATTTAATTGTAAACAAGTATAAAAAAAAGATATATAATCATATGTAATTTAAGAATTTGACATAATGGAAATAAAGAATTTAAATCAAATATAATCATGTGGATTAACTAGACATTCTTTATTCAAATAAAAATATTTAAATCTAACCAAATGGAGTAAATTATCGTAACATAACAAGTTAATAAAGGTTTTTAACAGTAGTTTGAACAAAAATATTTATTTAAAAAGGGGGAAAAGGCCTCTAGGCTATTGGCATTAGACAATGTGTGGTGGAGTTTTGGTTGGGAGCTGGGACGCCGTGAGCACGCGTGGAAATACATTGCCGAGACTGTTTAGAAGGCATAACTTTAGTTAGAATGCTAGACAATGGGTGTTTGGTCCAATAATTTTGTATCAACACCATGATCATGTACGTGAGGAGGTGTTTTGGGTAAGAGAAACATGATATAATTAGAAGTGAATTATATTACTAGCATTTGTTCTTTGAGTTGAATGCGAAGGGTTTGAATCCAGAAGCATCCTCTCTCATTTGTTCGTTTTGTTTGGTTTGACATTGAATATTCTCCTGAGCACCTAACTCGTACCCGCCCCGCACACAAGTAGACGACCTACTCGCCATTGCAAGTAACTGTGAATTTATACTGTAACACTCATGTAGAGAAGAAATATGTTGGTTGTTGGAGAATGGTATGGAAAATCAGTAAAACAAGAGGGAAGAAGAGGAGGGAATAAAGAATGGTGGGGAACACGTCGAAAAGATCAGAAGCAGAGCACAACTAAGGCCGGTGGCCGGTGGCCGGTGGGCATCACTCATCCCATGTCATGGAGTAGATGTAGACCCCAGGAACTGCAGAGTTAAGTGAAGTTGAGGCACACCACTCCAAATATTCCATCACCCTTTCCTTTCTTGGT
The DNA here is from genome assembly GCA_006871305.1 of Vachellia collinsii. Classification (NCBI taxonomy): domain Eukaryota; kingdom Viridiplantae; phylum Streptophyta; class Magnoliopsida; order Fabales; family Fabaceae; genus Vachellia; species Vachellia collinsii. The sequence goes on from QFDD01000822.1 coordinate 3,573, forward strand.
TCATTCCAATAGCTCTCTTCATTCACGCCTTCCAATCCCGCAATCTGCGCATATCAAGCCTCAAAGTCAATCCCTTCTTCTAGTCAGGCCCAGGTCACACACAGTTATCAGATTCACTCGCCGAACCCATGTTAGCAAAAGGATGGAGAAAAAGTAGCGGGAATCTCTCATGTCTATCAACATACAATTTAGAATGTAACTACTTGATTATTGAATCAGGTTCCGGTATTGGAAACTTAAACAAGACAGATCCGTGAGAGATGAGGTATGGTAGCTGGGGGTCGAGTCAGAGAGGCTTATTTCTGGTCTTGGCTGCCTACTACTAACCGCTGTTGTCGTATAATCATCGAATCTACAACCTACTCCCTCACGCTGGGTCCCACCTCCACCCTGTCCTCCCAACTCAACTCAACTCTATTTTTCAGACTTGGGCAATTAAGAAAATATTATTATATTTTAAACGAAGGGGAAAATGTTAAGCACCCACCCATCCTTTCTATGATGTAATCTATACTCTAAAAAGGGGGTTATATTTAGATGCTGTGGAATATATTGGAAATAAATAGTGTAATGTTAAAGTGGCACGCTGGCTCAGGAACACGCTGTACAGGAGCCAGAACGAAAAGCACCTCCTTCGATTAATTCGTCAGCAATGTGTGAAGGGATTGCTATGTTTTGTTCGCCCCCACAAGCATGACAGGTAGGAGCAGCAGCTTCTTCAACTGTTGCTATAAATTCCATTCATAATTCTCCAAACCCTCCGCCCTTCTCTCCCCTCTGGTCGAAGATTTGAAGAAAAGCAGATGGGAGGCTGCGCCACCAAGCCCAAAGTGTTGAAGGCCGATGACGCTGCCGCCAAAGCCCCCGAACCTCTCCACCACGACTACAAGCAGCTTCAAGATCCTCACAATCTACAGCTCCCCCTCGTTGTAGACGACGATTCTTCCAACAAACGCAATTCTCTCAGCTCCTTATTCACCCAGGTCCATATCTTTAGTCCTTCCCCCATTACTCTCCCTCCCTCCCTCCCCACTATTCTTCTCTTTCCTATTTTCTTCTTCCCTCTTTCTTTCACTCTGCAAGTCGGGGACATCATCAAACGGCTCCTCTTTCAATTTCCTTTACCAAAGTGGAGCCGCAGGGGATCCAAGCAATCCCTCCCCTGTCAACAACAAGCTTCTGCATGAATCTAAACGCTACAAACATTCCCTACTTCCATTGTTTATAGGTACTTAAAATCATAGACGGGCGAGGTACTGATGTAGTCTGAATTCATCACTTTTTTAAATAACCTTTCTTTTTTAGTGAAAAAATTGATCACTACGAGGCACAATTAGGCGCGCGAATCGATACTAGACCGGTGATCTTCAGTTGAAAGCGTCATTGCATTGTGTGTGATCTGTGAGCAAAAAGTTATATTTTGTGTATGCGGATTCATTCTTCCGTTGGAATGGAAAGAAAGCAATTGAGGGCTTGCTTGAGACTGTACGACAAGATTCCGCCGGCGTGGGAGGCATCATAAAACATCACGTCAAAGGCCAAACACACCATTGATGAATAACCAAAGCCTGTACGTGATTATCTTGAGGGGGGCCCTGCTTTTATCACACCATCTACTTTCCCCTTTTTAATTTCAATTTGCATGTGCTTTATCAATGAGCTTTTCCGCTCAACTTCTCGTAATCAGTGTGTCCATCCATAGAGTTACCAACATCCATGATCATAGCTTCCAAAAGGTTGTAACGGGGAGGTATCACAACACGATTCTATGTCGACCATTTTATTGCTCTGTTACATCATGTTTTGTGATGGGGTCAGATTAATAATGGAAATTACCACCCTTATGAGGTTGATCCATCTCGATTTCTGATTTTCTTGTGGTTTGGCGTTTAATGTGTCAGAATGAAGATGGGAAGGCAGCTCCAGAAAATGAGAAGGTCGCTGACTCGGCAGAGGTGACGGCGACACAGGAAAAGCCAGAAGCCGAGAAGCCTTCGGAAGATGGTAAATGCCACGGTGCGGCAACAGAGGATCTTGACGAGAAAACTTCACAGGAAATTAAAAGCAATGAGCAGATCGAAGAGGAGTCTCGAGAGGTGAAGGAGGACAAGCCTTCAGGAGAATGTCAGAGTCAAAGCAGTGAGGCAATCAAAGAAGAATCTGCAGAGGTGGCAGTGGAGAAACCTTCAGGGGATAATGAAAGCAATGAGGTCATTCAAGGAGATTCAGGGGAATCTGAAACTGCAAGCAAAAAGGTAATCGAAGGAGAATCCCCGGACGTGGCGGTGGAGAAAATTTCAGATGAAACTGAAACTGAAAGCAATGAGGTAAGTGGACGAGAATCAGCAGAGGTGATGGTGGAGAACATGTCGAGGGAAGCTGAAACGGAAAGCAACGAGGCAAGGAAAGGGGAATCGGCGGAGGTGTTGGTGGAGAAAAATTCAGGGGAAACTGAAAGCAGTGAAGTAATGGAAGGAGAATGCAAAGAGGAGGTGGTGGTGATGGAGAAAATTTCAGGGGAGACTGAAAGCAGTGAGGCAATGAAAGGGGAATCTGCAGAGGAAAGCCAAAACAAGGAGACGGAAGAGGAGGGAAAACAAGAAATATTAGAAGAACAAGAGAAGGGCGAGGTAGAGGAAGGCAAAGAGAAGCGTTCAGGGGAAGGTGAAAGCAATGACGGAGTGAAACAAGAAAGTAGCGGGACTGAAGAGGAAGAAGTCGCTGAGAAAGTAATCGAGGTTGTGGAGGAAGCAGCAACGGGCAAGGCAGAGGAGAAAAGCCAGAGTGCCGCGCAGGAGGACAAGTCGGGCCATTAAGGCCCACCGGCCCACCACACACATAAGCCTTCAGAATCCTAGGCTTCGTGGGCCCTCGCCCTTTCCACCCCTCATTTATTTCAACAATCCTGCCCTTTTTTTTGGTTCTGTTTGAATTAATCTCTCTTTCTCCCCTTTAAATAGAGCTTCTGCGTCTGCATTGTTAGGTCAAGACTCTAAATTCTGTATCCGTATGTTACAGGGTCTTGTTACGTATATGACTATGTATTTGCTCCTCCTCTTCTCTTGGTCTATGTGTATTCACTATTGTATTATAAAATCAATGAAATTATAGCGAAAATCATCACACACACACACACACACAAAAAGCCAAATTTGCAAGTATCCTATTGAAAAAGAAGGAGCTGTAGAAGAAAATTATGAAATGGGCCAACCTGGCGACTCGCGAGCCCATTATTCTATAGGAATGAAGGGTCTATGTTCAACATTTCTTGGACCTTAATGAGCGGGAATCTATCTATTCTATTATACCCTGAGAAATATGCTTCTTGGTGAGAAAAACCTTGGCCTGCCGCGTTCAATTCCTATTAAAATACTTGATCGCTCAGTTTTTCAGTCTGTCGTTAGTTAGTTAGTTAGTCATGCAAATGAATTAGAACCTATATATTCATGTGTCACAAACCCCATTCTTGGTTATGGACTAATTTTGATGCCTTTGTACACATTTTTCAAAATTCCTCCGGCTTTGTTGCGTTCAATTCAATTATATGTGGCTTCTCTATTATACTGTAAAACCCGAATTACAGTTATAGCTCATACTCTCTTTGGTCAAACATGTAAGTATATATTCGTCATATATAAATATTTGCTTACAATCAGATTGAGTTTTCGCGACCTTTTGCATCCAAATACAACCATAACGAAGCATAAAAAAAAATTGACTACTCAAGGACCAATTAACTAATTAAACTAGTATTATACAAATTAATTAAGGAGGAGATCGAATCTGAAGGGCTTCTGATCTCATATTATATGATGCCTCCGCACAAATGACTACAAAAATTAACGCCCCTTCGACTGTACATACACACATGGATCCTCAAGCTTCTTCAAGCATGAAGGCGTGCGTATAGCATGCACCGACAGAACTTCGCCATAATATTCCAAGTTCGCCCCCGTTGAGGGAACCCACACATTTTCTGCCAAAATAGGGCTTTCATATATATATATATATATGCATATACGTCGATATGTATATTTTATACGCATACAGGTGCGGCGGCCCCCGCCGTTAGAGTATGGTGATCACACTCCAGATGCCACCTCTAAGTCATGGTGGGAGGCTTTGGGCATTTGCTCTCTGCTCTTTCCCCACAGCACACTGTATAGTCCTATCACCAATATCAACCCTCCCAATAGGCTGCAAAACAAAACCAACCATAATGACCATACGTACATTTTATGGACTGACTATATATGATGAAACCAAAAGCATGCTCAAGTTATGTTTAATTATATACATTACCTCCCTAAAGTTATGATCTCGCCTAACAGAATTGCTGATGAGAAGATGGTTATGGTGAGAGCCAGTGGAGTCGACATGGCCAAAAACACTGGCCCTTTCTTCTCTATGACCCATGCTTGCAAGTAAAATGTCACCCCCGTCACCATTATTCCCTATTCCGTGAAAGTAAGTTCATCAATATTTGGAGATCAGTCACAAGCAAAACTGATGGCTAAGAGTTTAATTTGATTAGCTAGCGATGAGCGAGGATACTTACACAGTAAGCTACGGCAAGCAGTCTGACATTCCAACCTAGCTTCCATTGCTGAATGTCCCTTTCTACGGCAAAGGCGATGGCAAAAGACTGAATTGAGCTTAAGAAGCACTGTAGGGTTGTGAGAAGCAACTTTGAAGGGTACCCTTTTATGACAAAGGCCTGCTTTTAATTGCCAAAAAAACAGGTGATATGTGTATTTGTCATGTGTGTAATTAATATGAGAATAGGTGGTGAATCATATAAAGTTAAAAGGAAAATAAAGATGACCTGGAGTACGAGCCATAGCCCCCAGCAGGTGTTGGAGAGGAGCATGAGGAAGCAACCCTTTATCCAGGTGCCAGATGGAACACTGTGAGCTTTTGATGCATTGGAATGAGAATACCCCAAAACGTGATGATCCCCCAAAAGTTGCCACTGAGGTCCTCTGTAAAAGGCAAGGGTCGCCGCACCACCCAAACATGCCACTATACCCACCAACTTTGCAACCCCAGGTGCTGTTTTCACTTTCAGGCTTTCAATCCTATGAAAAAGCAGATTGCAATAAACCATATTTCTCTTCACTCGACACTTAAAGACCAGACATCTCATTTCATACAATGTGTTCTCTTTCCAAGCAATTCCGAGACACGTGACCATAATGTGTGGTGCCTTCAGTAGTGCTTCTTGTGTAAGATATATGGAGTAGCCGAGAGTTTTACATATTATGGATGCTCAACGATATAATATTCACGTGACGACCAAGGCACGGGATATTTTAAGATCTTGTATGGAACCTACTGGCCAAAAGCACTACTGCATCGCTGCTAATTTCCAAGAACATATGTAAACCGAAATAAGGTGGGTTTTTGTTTTATTCAGACATATACATGGACCACATTAATTTGGAGCCGACCGTACCACTGCTTCCATTTGGAAGTAAAAAGACACAAGATCATAAAAGAATAATCTGCGCTGGAGAGAAAATTTCTGCCTTGTCAGAATCAACATACCAGGATTAGATCTCCTGCGACGACCAAAACTAACATGAAATCTAGTACCACTTGCTTTAAAAAGATTATTTTACAAATTTGGCTAAAATGCAAAACCCCCTCCCACCCCCAAAAAAAGGAAAAAAGTGGTCATGAAATTTCACACAGCAATCAAGCTCGCTAGCTAGCTAGTAGTTAGGTTGAATTCTACATGGCAAATTAATGCTTCGTTATAGGCATCGATGCATATAAGCTTCCCGATCTGTTGTGGGAGATTAAAGAGTTGTTAAAATTAAACTTCAACCTAATGTTACTTGTTTTAGTTGAGTAAAGACGTACTTAACAAAATCTTCGTATTAACAAGAGAATTCAAACCGATCGACACTCAAATATAAGTCCTCAAGCAGTCGAATTTGTTGGGGGCATGTTCCTGAATATAATAATTCATATATAAGAAAAGTAGAAGATTAACTAATTGAATAGAATTGCATGAGATGTTGTGTGCCCTTGGAAGATAAGGATGCAATCAAGTGTGAGCGATCGAGGTGATATATATAGATATTTATACGTATATACCTGAGTAGAAGGGCCAGGAAGAAAGTGATGACGGGAAGGCAGTTAGTAGTAGCAGCAGCCAAAGTTGCAGACGTGTAAACAAGGGCAATCCCATAAATGTCCAAGCTCATGGTTATCCTGCGATTTAGGGTCACCGACACAAATTCGAAAATAAACAAAAACTTAGAATAATTGCAGTCACAGAAAATATAATCAGGAACGTCGTCACTCACGTAAAACTCTAAAACCTGGCCATTCTCATCAGCAATACATATGTCATGGAATAGTCCTCCTTAATTGGTTTCAATACGATCTGACAGAGGAAAGCATGAATCACACAAAGAATTATAACATGAACTGAACATTACCCCAACAATGAAAGAAAGAAGATCTTGCAGAAGGTCACGAACGGCAAAGGAGGTGCAGTTTTGCTGCAAACAAATAATATATATATATAATTGAACTTATCAAGTTTGATTATACAGTGGAGACTCCATAAGAAGAAGAGAGTGGGGAATTATTGAAAAGGAGGGTGGTGTCACGAAATGACGGAAACATACACATACCGTTCGAAGAAGAAAGCAAAGGGGGCGAGGAAGATAGTGGCAGCGGCCTGTCTGTAGAAGACGAAGATGAAATTGTTCATGCCATGGTCGAAGGCAGCTTTGGAGAGAAGAAACATGCCGGCATAAATTGCTTGGACTATGAGGACAACCAGGTAGGGCTTATGGTTTCTTTCCATTGCTGTTAATTAAATTTGTGAGGGGGAGAGAGAGAGAGAGGGTGGGAGGAGGGGGAGGTATGGTTGGAGTGTAAGAGAGAGGACACAAGCTCCGGCTTTTATGGACAATCAAAGGGACAAGTTGGAGAAGGACACAGGCGTTTGTGTGTGGTGAGGATGATGACCTGCTTTTCATGTCGGGGACCACCATCGCCATCCTCTTCGCTCGTCTTCCTTCCTCCTCCTCCTCCTTCTCTTCGTTCATTAATTGCCCCCATGCACTCTTCTTTTTCTAATTCCTTCTCTTATACTCACCAATATTTCGTATAATCCTACTCATTATTTGTAACTACTCCTTCTGTTTTTGCTCTTTATTAATTTTGTTTTTGTAGGTGCGATATGACTATGATATGATTTGCACCAACCACATTAAATTTTGCTCTTCTACCGAGGACTACTTCCTTCCCATGCATTTCGTCGTATTCAACTCTAACGCAGTAATATTTAAAAAGTAGTTAAAATACTTTTATTTTTGAAATTTCAAATTATACATACTTTATTTAATAAAAATATTTTAATTAATTTTTATTATGTATCTCATATTTTTTCTTTTTTTAATATAAGATCATCAATAAAAAATATTTAAAATATTTTTATTAAATAAAATATACATCGTCATACTAATATGTAATAGGTTCTTACCCTGCACTTATTTCGTGTATCTTGGTTTTGCCCACGTTGTTTTTAACTTTTCATCACGTGCCCCACCATTTCCTCCCAATTATTACTCCTCTGGCTAGTGGCTACAGGTCGAATGGCAAAAAAAATGTCTTCACCCGCCAACGCCCAAATTAGTAACTTCCTCCACCGCTGTTTCGTTTAATTTGTATCCCTTTTTACTACTTTTAACTTAATTTCGAATTTTTAAATATTATCTCTTAATTTTATGTGACCTCGAATTTTCTCCCCCGTTCATCAATTTCATTTTTCATATATATAGACTTCTCAATTTTATATTGTGCGAAGTTTCTTTTATCCTGTGAATTCTATTTTAAAATATTGATATCCTTAAATTTATTTTAGAAAAATTCCGTATTAAATCCAATCAAAATAGAAAAATCCCAATTTATGCCTACACTTTTATTAAATCTTCAATAAGGTCAATAGATGTTATTAGATATTTCTGGATATTATTAAAAAAAATCATAATGCCCCTTTGTTATTAAAAACAAAAATTATATATATATATGTGTGTGTGTCAATTTTTTAATTATAAATTCTCAAAAACTCTTTACTCTAATGCCAAAATATGTGCCTCATTGAACTATTGAGAATATATGATGATAATTTCTCTTTAATTTTAACTTTTGAATTGCTATTTTGTTTTGAATTTTTGTAGAAAATTTGTTGTGAAAGTTTTGTACAAAAATTTTGTTTTGACTGAGAATTTTTACTACTTTATTCAGTATTATCTATTTTATTATTTTTAATATACATACAAGCGATCAACAAGACATATTAACATCTTATTAATTATAATGACAAAGGAGAATTATCCTGTGAGTGCACTTCTCAAAAAAATTAAGAAATAAAAGGAAAATATAGAGTAAGGAATATAAAGGCCTTAACAGGGTAAGGGCAAGGACGCAGGGTGACTTCAACTCAACTAATTTAGAAGTGTTCGTTATTGAAGGGGACAAAAGGAAGAACACGTACAATGTTAAAGTCTAAAGAGCACATTTACATATAATATCAAAGACACGTCCTGGGTTGGGTTTAATAAATTAATGGTCGCGGGAAGCCGCTAAACGTACAGGGCAATGTACTGTAATACAATGCCCCATGCTGTCCTAAGTGAATATTTTAAGAGTAAAAATAAACTTTAACCCGTTGGAATGTCACGAATCATAAAAGGTTTACGTGGTTATTTATCTAGCCTGGTCTTACACCAATCCCATGTTCTTATATATTTATTCACTGGTGACTGCACTCTATTAATTTAATTTGAATGATAAAGAGAACGTTTTCCGACCGGTTCAGGATTGAAATCATGTGCTGCCACAAAAGGCTTCGTTCATTTAATTTGCCGACCATCAAGTATATAACCTTACAACTTGAATCGGCGCTCATGTGTTTTTCATGATATGATTGAGACAGACTTAATTAATTATCTTTTGGTCAGACGATCTCCTCTGCACATACCGGTGATACTGATACACACAGTATTCTTTATATCTGTACTCCGCGTACGGAGGGATGCATGTTGAAATAATTGAACGGAATATGACACGTGTTGTATTAGATATAGAATGTTTTTAAATCTTGCAGCCCCTTGCATTCCTCCTGCAACTAGGTTGAACCCAGTTCCCTTCCACCAATTAGAGAAGAAAGTAACAGACACGCTTTAACTACGATCCTGAGGAGATTAGCGTGATTCATTCGCATTACTTTTTGGCCTTTTTAAAATGGGATTGGGATCCACTTCGGTAACATGGAGCTTTATCATGTTTAAATATTTAGGTATTACGTAATTGCCTGGGTTGGGTTTGCTTTAACTTTTGTTTACTGGTGTATAAAATAATGGGCACCTTTAAACTGTGGAATGTGGATCAGTAAGCGAGTGTCATTCTTTTTAGGTAAGCACTCTTAATCTTGAGCAAACCCGTGTCCACGTCCCTAAAACTCGCGATGAATCATCATTCGCTCGGCAATCATGCAAAGCAACCCTTCTATTTTTCATGTAAATAAGGTTTTCCCCTCAACATTGATCCCTGTGGACCCGAAAGAAAAGAAGAAGAAAGAGAGATGGATCCTTTACCTTCTCCGTCCAAGCTATAAGTGCCACCTTTCGATCACTTCCAGGAAGGGATTATCTCTTTTGATATGGTTCAGATACATCAATAAAAAAGGGAACTGCTTGGAGTGCTCGTCACTTCCCCAATTCCTGAACTCTTTTATTTTTATGGAAAACTTATTTTAATGGTTATAAAATTTAATATAGGATTAATCTTTAACTATTATATTTTCGGGTAATAACTTCTTTAATAAAAAATTTTCTAGTTTAAGAAAATCATATATGAACCATCTAGAATCAAATATGGATAGTTTAGATTTAATAAGTTGGGGGAACCCATTATGTTGATGAATATCTTAACTAGGTCCGCATATTAGATGGCGCTTCAGGAGTAGGGGAAATAAAATTAGATCAAGAATGGTCCAGGCAGGGGCGGCGATTTGTTTGACGGTCATTGTGACTTGAAATGTCTAGATGGGATTGAAGGGTTGGGAAATCGATCTTGAGGCTGATCTGCATGGAAAGCTACTTCTCATTACTTTTATTGATATATATATATATAGCTCTTCTCTTTTGGTTTTGCTTTCATGAGAAAAAGGCCATATAGTAATAATCAGAAAATGACTACAGCACTCCAATTTAGACTGTGCAGAAAGAGAAGCCAAATCACAGCATTGCTTTTTTCACTACAAAGCATCTCCTCGTCGCCATTGTGTTTTATCAGCCACTGAATTTTTAACTACATGTAAATCAAAAGATCTCGTTTAATTATTTCATTGGGTTAAAATGTAAATTTATCTTAAAAGTTTTCTTTTATGAGTAATGTTGATCCGAAAGTCTTTTAGAAGTAATATTACCATTAAAGTTTTAAAATAGAACGATGATACCCTATTATGTTAAAAAAAACGAAAGTTGACCATTAATATTTTTAACGATAAAGGAAAGTATTGCTCTATTTAAAAACTTTCAAGGCAATAATATTACTTCTAATAAAACTTTTAGGACAACATTGCTTTTAAGAAAAAAGAGAAACATTGCTTTATTTAAAAAATTTTGGGATAACATTATTTCTAACAAAACTTTGAGGGTAACATTAATTCTAAAAAAATGCTTTCAAGAGAAATTTATACCTTACCCCCGTTTCATTAAACTTTTTCTCTTGTCTTTCTCTATTCTTTATAAAGGAATTTGTACTGTCAAATTTAATTACATTTATTTATTGGTTCCTTCATTGGGAGCTCATCACTTTTTTTATGAGCATCGTAACCACCTCCCTAATATGCACCCATATTGATCGCGTTTCAAATTTGAAAAGCAACCAATCAATCAAAACCAGGTTTCTGTTCATTGCATTGCATCTATCCCATGATAATACAGACAGGCTGTATATCCATAATTATTTCCTAGTCAAATGACGTTGAAAACCAGAACAAGGAATCCTTAACTAGTCAAGCATGACTTAGCTTTTTTAGTTTTTTTCCAACGTGGAATGCGAAACAAAAGTAACGATGATCGATCTGCATCTGAAAGGGACCCCGAGGCCAGCCATTTTTGTATTCTCAAAAAGAATCAAAAACTGCACATTGAGCACAAAAAACACCTCCTTAAAATCTTTCTTCTTTTTATTCTTCTACGGAAGTGCCTCTCACACTATGGGTTTATCAAAATTGTTCAATGTAAACTGAAGGGAGTGACAGAGAAGGTGCAATAATGAAGTGGGGTGGCCAGCCACGTACGTGTTGACATCATATTGTAAGAATCTCTCTCTAATCTTGAGAGAGCAACCACAAAGCGCGTGATTATAAAGGAATCCCATTGAGGCACTCTTAATCGACTATGCCCACTGACCAAATCCTGATTATTTAATGCAAAGTTCATCCACCCTCCTCTGCCTATTCTTTTCACAAAAGCAGATAGAAAACCATCTAACGGAACCAGATTTTTTTCTTAAAGTTTACCTTTTTCTATTTCCATGTGCAACTCAAGAAAATTATGTGATGCTTCTGGTTCCTGAATTTGAAGCTCCCAGAGACGTGCAAGACTGAGGGACCCAGCTTTGTAATGGACCTCAAAATAAACTCGCTTCGGAGATCCTGAAACCTCCCCACTTAGCTAATCCAGACAAACAGGTAACTCCATATGATGTATCGATCATTGAAGCAAATCATGCAAATACTTTATTTTTTGCCAAGATAAAAACGGACAAGGCGAGAAGTATTCATTTGTAGCTCATTACCTGCATAGCTTCCGCTGCTCTGTATTAACAGTACGTAGAGTGTTGATATCTAAGGTTGAGGTTTTCAGTATTTCCATGTATGGAAAAAGGACGATAATGCTCAGATTGCCTTCTTTTTTTATCCATTTAAATATACATGTGCACTTTGGTAAATACAGAACCTCTTAAGTTCTGTACGCTGTTGTCAGAACAGATAGAAAGAGTAGTTTCTGTATCAAAAGCTTTTCTCTTTCCTACTTGTGTCCTTTAGTACAAGAGCTCTGCTGATTAATACAAATTTTTTTTTGCCCCACCGAGGTAGAATCCAAAGAAAGAAAAATCAGCAATTGGAATTAAAAAGAAGAGAAAGAGAAAGAACTTATGCTAGAGATGAAGGAGAGATAGTGGTTCACTCTTAAGGCCTGCCTTTGCTTCTTTCACTTTGATCTGCACGTTCTTTCTGTGGTTGAACTGGTAAACGAACGTCATCACTTATCCCTTCTTTGCTCTTTCCCCACAGAACACTGTAAAGACTTAGAACCAATAGGATCCCACCAAGAAAGCTGTAAAATATATAAAAACCAGCTCAGTAAAATAACCAGCAGACAGAGATCATATCCTATGCCTTTAATGAGCCAACCCTAATAATGACAACGAGGAATCGTCCAACAAGTTGGAGGTTTAGGTGCATGTTCATGTTTTAGGTCCTTATTAGTAGGCTTTCTTAAAGAATTAGTTTATTAAGAAAAGATTATCCGGACCTCCTCCTTTGCCTTTTAAGTTTGGTTAAATGTAGCCTAACTCATCTTTTATTTTGAAACAATTAAACAGACTCCCTGGCCATTTGAACATTGTAAAAATATCATCTAAATGCACCATGCCCCATAATTTAAGCTTTAAATAAAATTTAATAATATCCACCGTAACTTGACATTTGAGATGAGTTTAGGAATATACCTGCCTAAATTGATGGACTCATTCAACAAAAGCATGGAACCAATAATTGTAATAATAAAATTGATTGGATTCCACAGTGCAGGAAAAAGTGGCCCTTTCTTCTGAATCACCCACATTTGTAAATAGTATGTAATTCCCGTAACCATTGCTCCCTATTACACCATTCATACATGCTCATCAACTTATTTGATTACGGTAACAAATACATCTAGCCTATTGACATTTATTTTATTAATTTCTCAAAATCAAAGCATTTGATACTTACACAGTAAAGAACAGCAAGCAGTCGCATGTTCCAACCCAGCTTCCACTCCTTCATATCTCTTTCCGAAGCAACAGCAATACCAAATGACTGAATTGCACTCAATAGGCACTGAAGGCTTGTGAATTTCAGTTTTGAAGGGTAGCTTATGAGCAATCGAGCCTGTTTGATGGGCCATTAACTTTCGTATCATCACAGTCACAGTCACATCCACATCCACATACAGCTCACACTATCTCTATATATAATAACAAGCGAAAAATCTAGAGTGTATGCATTTAAAGTATGCTAGATGTTGCTACATGCCGTATCATCATCAGCTGAATTTGGAATAACACAATGATGTAACAGAGATAAGGTGGATGTACCTGAAGAACAAGCCAAATGCTCCAGGTGATAATGGCACAGAACAAGAGCAAAGAACCCAAATACCATCTTTTGGAATAGGAAGAATGATCGTGATGATGAGCATTTGCAGAGAGAATTGGGTGAAAGGGCCATATCTGGGGTCCCTTGTAGAAAGCAAGGGTAGCTACCCCACACAAACACACTACAAGACCTCCTGTCTTTGTAACTCCTAATTTTGTCCTTATATTCACCTTCTCCATCCTGCACCCTTACTAGTCCCACATCAATGTCTTTCTTTCTTAGACTAGTATATATGCAATGCAACTTGAATTCAATTTTTTTTACTGGGTATAGCAAGTGAATGATTTACGATGAATTGGGACAAAAGCATGACAGAGTCATGTCGCATTAATCACCTGAACAGGACAGCAAAGAAGAAAGTGAAAACAGGTAGGCTACTGACAATTGCAGCGCCCAACGTGGCAGATGTGTAAACAAGCGCAGTGGCATACACATTTAGAGACAGAGAAACCCTGGAAATCAAATCAAAATGCTTAATTCAGTACAAGTTTCGTAGAGTTATTTATTGAAAAATGGACATAAACCGGGGAGCTACAAACCCAAAAAATGAAAGCACGAAGATCTTGCAGAAGATCCCAAACGAGAGTGGCACTGCACTTTTTCTGTAACCCACAATATAATGTTTCAATCCAATTGAGTTACATGATTAAAGACGGACATAGAGGATTAAGCCAAAAAAGTGAAGGGAGAAAAGGGGGTAGATACGTCATTACCGTTCAAATATGAAGGCTAAAGGGACCAAAATAATTGTTCCAACCAGTTGCCTATAAAAGATAAACACACTGCTCTTCATCCCTTCATTGAATACTGCCTTGGATAGCAATATCATCCCAGAATATATGAGTTGTATCAGAACCATTGCCAAATAAGGCTTATATTCACCCATTTTTCAGTGAAGGTAATAAATGGGTGATTAAGCCTTTTGATTATGAGTAATTATGAAGTTAAACTATATATTTATATATAGAGAGAGAGAGATGTAGTGTAGTGTCCAGTGTGGGGAAGGATCATAAACAGAGAATGAAGCATGGTAAATGAGGGGAAATGTTGATGCCAATGCCTTGCTTAATGAACACTCCCAAGGAGTTGGATTATTAGTGTCAGTGGTGTATTTATTCTGTATGCACTTGTATTTGTTTAGACGAAGCATAATTAATAGCATCTCCTCTTTAAAACTTTCTTCCCAATAAATTATAATATCTTAGCAACAGCTAGCTAGTATCTCCGCCTTGCATAATTAGACGTATATATTTATTTATTATCTATTGATACACATTTGCGTCTTCCATTAATCCATGATTAAGTGATGTATAACAATTGACTGACTGCTTTGAATTTTCGACACGAGGCTTAGCTCGTTCATGACTATGTCTCAGGTTAGGATGGTAGATATAAGATGGAGATAAATTTTAGCTTTAAACCTTCATACAAAAGAATTATGTTTGTTTTAAAAGGACCTCAGCTGAAAACTAAAATTGTTTTGATCAATTTTATGTTCTTGCCAATGTAATCTGACTATACTTTTCTGACAGTAATAAAAACCTCAGCAAGTTGTTTTGTTAATGGATGTTTTTTCTTAGAGATCGAGGACCTCTGATTGAGGCTTTTTCAATTTCTATTCTTGTTCGGGTCAAATAAAATATCCATTATTTATGGACGATTACAAGGGTCTTATAGCTATTTTGGTAGAATGAAAAGACATGACGTGAATTAGTGAAATGGTCTTCATATCAACACACACACACACACACACACCAATTAATATCTATAGGCATACATGCATGATGAACTAAGGGAAAAATAAGGAACTTATAGTTTGGTTTTACCCAAAATTGTTCGACAAAAAATAGTTATTCTCTTTTATAATACTCGGAACAGATATACAGATAAAAATATAATATAATATTCTATTCAAAGTACAATAAATTAAATGAAAATTAATGTTATATATTTACTTTTAAAAACACTGTTGACTAATAATGTAAACTAGAGCTAACCCCATTTGTGCAATCCACAACGGGATGGTAAAAATGATAGTGTATGATATCATAGTGTGTTTTGTAAATTTCTCAATATAAATTAGCAGAACATTAAATATTATTATTACAATTGTATCTTGTACTGTCATTTGAATTATCCTTTTTTTTAACAAAAAATCCCACACTCATGATTTATATCAAGAAAAAGTTTCATATAATTTTAAAATATAACATAATGACTTTCTTAATTTTGTGTTTAAACCTTTAAAATTTAGGTGATCAAATTATGATTCTATTTAAACTTTACAATGAAATATAGCTATAAAACACAAAACATAAAAAAATAATACTTACCCTTGATCTTCCATGAAAATTTCATCTACGCACAAAAAATCATTTTTTGCTATGTATTTTTAAGAAATATAATTTTTTATGATTAAAAAAATAAATGGTATAAGCTTATAATATATTAAAGTGTATTTTGCTAAAATGAGAAATCTAAAAGAATAATTTTAGAAAAATAAGGTAAATTTTATTAAATGATCAAATCATTAAAGTGCCATTAAGTTGTACAAAATGAGAGTTGATGGAATTCAAAAATTAAATAAATTATTATTAAATTAGAATATTAATTCATTGAATCAGAATTTTAATATTATATGTCATATATGCTTCTTACATGACAATTCATATTTTTAGAGATTAATTTTGAACACTCAAACCCCTATCTAATTCCACTTAGACCCCATAATGAAATAAATTTATGAGATAGAGAGAAATAACTAATATTTCCCCTTCTTTTTAATGAAAATTTCATCCCACCAAAAAATTCATTTGTTGTTATGTATTTTAAGAAAAATAAAAGTTTCTTTTGTATATTAAAATGTATTTTACTATAATAAAAAATCAGCATAATTAAAAAAATATATAATATGAAAAAATACACGTTAATATGAAAAATCATGTATTTTATTTTTAATCCTTATTTTTGTTCTCATACTTTTTTTCTGGGATATCTATCATTTCTTTAATTTAATTTGTTGTTGATTTAATGTTAAAAAATATCGTTTATAAATTTTATATTAGATGTTGTTTTTAAAAGTAATATGTGATAATTTTTACTTTGTCATATCATTTTTTGTATAAATGAATCATATGCCCTCTTTCTTCGTTCAATAACCATTTAAAATAAGGCTTGTTTTTTAGAGTTTTAGATTTTATAATTTTAACAATGTTTAGGAGTTAAATGATGATTTACAAAATAAATACAAATAGCTGATTTTGATTGATTACCTAAAAGTACTTATCTTAGTTTAGTTCTAAATATTTATTAATTTACATTTTATTTCATGTTGTTGAAAAAAATGAACACAGAAATCTGTATTATATTTTTTGAAAAATTGATATGTCTGTATAATAAAAGATACTATTAAAATGGGATAATTATATTTAGAGATGAAATAAATAAGGATGTATTGATTTAAATTTTAATGATAGAGCATAAATGTAAAAAGAGAAATAATAGTTGAACGAATTAGAAAAAGAATAAAGAAACAATCAAATTGTGAGTATAAACTTTAGAGAAATAAGTTAGTTAATTAATTAATTAATAATTGATTGATTGCATTTTGCATGTTAATTTCTCATCCTTTCCATTATTCTCTCTCTTCCATTCGAGACTTAATTTGATGGGAAATAAATTATTTTTATTTCAAATATAAGGCATAAAACATTTTGAATTATAAGTTTTATTTAAAATTGATGGTGAATTTTTATTTAAAAAATGACCTTTTTGTGTTATTTAATTTAATCGAGAATCACACAAATTCGTTTGCAGTTTAAAGTGATAGGCATGGAATATATATTAGTATCTTGAAAGCGATCTTGGTTCCCCAATAGCAGTTTAATATTATTACTTTAATGTCATGGAAACACTTTAACATTAATATATATTTTCATTCTTTGGAGTGACGTTTGAGTCAACCGAGCGGAGTACAGAATATTATTTATAGCTTTTTAGAAAAGAAATCATTCAACCATTGGGGTCCTGTGAGTTCGAATTTGAGGGTGAGAATAATGTGGATCCACATCCATCTCACTTAACGGAGAGATCAAGCATTCGTTATCATGTCGACGGAATAAGTCTCAGAACTCTCTCTCTCTCTCTCTCTCTCTAAACAAGACTCGTATCTTCAATTTGGTTTTCATTTTACAACGATGACAGATTATACTGTATGATTTTTTTTTTTTAAAAAAGAGAGAATATTCCCCCAGCCATCCAGCATCTGAAGTGACGGAACAACACCTCAAGGCTAAAGGAAACGAGGAAAAATGGTTCTGGCAGGATAGCTTTGGATTATAAATCTTTTATCCAGTCATGTATTTAAAATGTGACTGAATGAAGTGAGTTCTCAGATCACTTCTTTTGAGTGGTTTGGATCATCTTCATGCATGCATTTGTAGATACTTAATTACATGAGAAAGTGTGAAATACATGTGTTTGTGAAATACATGTGTTATGGTTATTGTCATTGCACTGATGTATTCTTTTCTGTTTATCTCTCCTTTGATGGTGCAATCTCAATATTGGCTTTCCGTGTTTAGTTCACAGAGAAAACGGCAACGATAATAAATCTAATAAAAGGAACTTTTGTTAAAAAAAAAAGAGGCCTGCCCTTCCTTCCTGGAGGGTGACCGCGATGACCAAACCCTAAAAACGTCTTGAGACGACAAGGTGATGGAGTAGCATACATTCCACAGTGATTAATCCCCCTCACATCACATCTGGAGTTTTGAAATGTTACCCCCCCCCACCGCCATATACCTTCCCTCCATTTTATGCTTCTCTTGGGTTTGTTTAAGAATCAATTCCCAAAATCACTTTTACGCAAGTCGAGACAAAACTTTCTCATATACTTACCTTGGATTCTGTGAAACCAAGATTTGAAATCTAGATTTTGTTACTTCTCAAACAAATTCTTATCTTCCGCATTTCTCTGATAACGATTTTTTATTCTGTTAGCAGTTTTACAAATATTATTGTACCCTAGTTGAGTCCATCTGGCACGTGGCACAGGCACGTTGGGTACTACTGGGTTATAAACAGTCCCTCTAATCTTTATTAAGCAAAAGGACCTCGCAGAATGTGGCCGACGATGCTGATCGCGACCTCTAAAGAGACACGTGGGCTGGTTTGTGACCAGGTCAAACAAGAGCAAGTGGTTGGGACCCACACATTTACTCGGATGCCCATTGACCAACCCAATTAAAACTCCAAAACCGACAAGAGTTTATATAATTAGTTACAAGCCCGTCCAGATATCAAAACAAAGCACGTCTACCCCGGATTAGTCTACACGAAACTTAAAAAAAAAAAATGTTATACCAGGAACCTGACACGAGTGCCCTCAAGAGGAAATGGCTTCGTTAATTCCACTTCGTAAGTATTGAAGCCATGTATCGGCCTGCTCCATCATCAATTCATCACCATACCAAAGGCCCCAAAAATTACTTTCTCCTTGTCTTTTATTTTTCATGTTGATCAAAACAAAAAAAGTGACTTAGATTTAGTATTTCCTAAAATTATCGTTATAACTTCAAACAAATTGAACCCCATTCGGATATGATCCGCATAATTCATAACTACAATACAACAAAAACCGCTAAAATGTTAACTGCCAGCGGAGGTAAGCAGAATCAAAATAATCCTAGTTTGAAGAAAATAAGGAATATTTCCATAAACCGCATAACCTTGCCACCCTGCTCAAAATTTCAGTTTCCATACGTGCGTTCCTATTTTTATTTTAAAATTTTCTCATATTTTTTTATTTTTATTTTTAATTATTTTGGTTAACACATGTGGAAGAGACCCGTGTCATACCAATAGCGGCCTCTAAATTTATGTATTAATTTTAATTAGAGCAGGCAGGGGATTGGGAAAACGGCAGGCCAGGGTGAAACAGAGAGACCCTTGCGATACGCGTGATGAACCCAACAGTGAAGGAAAGAAGGAAGCAATCCTACGCTGGGAAAAACGTATTCCTTGGCGCCACCGCCACCCGGCACGCGCGCCCAACAATAACACCAGGCAACTGCCGCTAACTTCTACTACTGTTAGTTAAGCACTGTCATTCCTACATCCAACCCAACTCCCTCCCTCACCCTCCCTCACCCTCCATGCCCAGTGCCCACCCCATTCTCCACCCTTATTTTCATTCCCACACACCCCTTCCGTTGCCCAAACGCAGCTCTCCCCCATTCTAGCCCCCATGTTATTTTAGTGGAATACATCTAAAGCGAGACCTACCCAGCAAAATTAAAAAACAGTTATGGTGCCCTGTTTTTTTTTTTTTTTGGGCGAACTCGGAAAATTCATATCTAAGTTTCTATGATGCTTTCTTGTTATTAATTAAATAGAAATCGTGAGAAGGAAGATTAAAAGTCTTTGGAGACAAAATGAAAAGGGTTCCGCCGGTTCGGCATTCTCCGGCGTCACCCGCCCGCCAGGCCGTTTTGTCAACCACATACATCACCAGTGCCTTCCCTGAGAGCCGCCGCCTTTGTTCCTGGCAAAGAAGGCGTTCTTGGCTTTTGGTTTTGGCAGCTCATGGATGTCCATCACCTGAATGGTTCTTTGCTTTTTGGCTATGTTCCACCGCACAAACACACAAAATTCACCCGGTCAGCGCGCAATCTACCAAACACAACACATTCCTACTTAACAACTAGCAAGATGAACACAAAGTTAAATGTTAGAACGGTAATTCCACCATTTTCCGCTTCCTTGTAGTTCTCTTGAAGCCGCCTTCTTGCCGAAGCAAGTCTCTCCGCGTCAAAATTGCTCTCCTTCTGTTCTCTCTGTCTCTGCAATCATTCAAGCACAATTGTCAGGACCACATACACTACACACACTTTTCACTACAACATCATGTCACTGCTTTACTTCTGCATTTCCAAAAACTGATACCACTCCACTCAACTCAGGCAAACTCTCAACAGCTCCACCATTTTGTTCCTACAATTTGATGCATAAGCTTCAAAATTTCTATTTTCATCCTCCGTTCTTTTTTGAAGCCAGATTTAGAATCAGCCTCCAAAATGGTTATAACATAATTCATATTCGTACGTTTTGAGGCGGAGCAGAAGAAGCGGATATGGAGGCACATGGCGCTGGTTTTGGAGGAGCTTCTTTCCGAGGAATTGGTTTTGGTTTTAATTCTGCCTCTGAAGTGTTCCGGTCCGACCCAGAACTTCCATCTGCGTGAGTGACAAACATATCAACCCAACGGAACCAACGGAATACAGAAAGAAAATGAGAGAAACTTTGAATCAGATACTGTACTCACTATGCGGATTTGGCGAGTAAGCAAAATCAGGAATCTGCAAAAGGAATGGAACATTAAAAAGCCAAAGAAAGCGTAATTTTTTCATCATCTTTCCCCAGGTAAAAGCTCCGAATGGCACTGAAAAAAATTCTTTCACCTGATGATAGCCGTTCAGGGCGGAGGTTTTGGGCTGCGGCGAGTCTCCATCGGCTGCCCACAAGATGCCAATTTTAATTTAGCCAAAGCTCTCAAATTTCCAGTAACTACAGTCAGAAATTCTTTTGAAAGAAGCTTTAAGATTACCCATGAGCGAGGCGTGCTCTGCTGGTGGATTCAACTTCACCCACTCATCGACAATATCTTTCCATTTCCTGAAAACGAACAGCTGAGGTTAATACGCGTGAAAACTCGAAACATCTACATCGTTGACGAACTTAATTCATGCGCAAACAGATATCAACGTATGTACATATTTTGTTTTCAGTATCCCCCCCTTCCACAACCTGACAAGGAGCTTCACCAATCTCCGAACATCATTAGACGAATGCTTTCGCAAAAGATTCACGTGCCTCCCAATGTCAGTGTCCTACATAAATCAGACCAGCTTGGGAAAACTATCGTTGAACTTCGAATTATATCAGAGGAGAATTCCAGGCGATTACAGAATACCTTTAGCGCTTGGAATGTGATATCCATGTCTGCAAGACTTTGCAGCAGGTCCACCAATGATTCTTCAGACTGATGAAACAAGGCATAAAAATCGAGGAAATAAGAAAGGTTAGAGAATTATCCAGCTAAAAAATGAATATTTGTGAGCATCAATGGGACAGGAGAAGGGATTAAAGAAGACCTGGTTAGGGTCTTCCAGCAGCTCTTTAATCTCCAGAATCTTCTTCTGCTCATCGTCATCGAACAGACCTCCGTAAGGATCCATCTCCTCGTCGTCTTCGTTGTCGTCCTTACCAAGGGACTGCGGCGTTGCAGGTGAGGCACGACTTTTGTCGGGGAGAGGGCTGCTTTGCTTCGTGGTTGGAGCGCCGATTCCGCGGCCGTTAGACATGAGATGATTGGGCTCGCAATTCCGACAGGACGCAGGAGCAGAAGTGGCCGAGTAGAGGCGCTCAACGATTCCATCCCTGCGATGCTTCAAGTCATCGCCATAATCCAAGGAAGCGACGGTGATAGCGGTGTCAATAAAAGTCCACACGTCAACGCCGGCAGTCTCCAATACGGATCGGAAATCGTCCAAATCCATGCCCAATAAAAAATCTTCGACCACCAATACTGAAACGAGGCGCGTGGAAACACCGAGATCAGAACTCCGAGAGGAGTTGATGCTCAGAAATGGGAGGGATGGGAACGCTGATGCCGACAACAATCATGAGAGGCCAATGAAAGGGAGGAAGAGGGTTTGAAATGGGAAGAGGTGATAGATCTGGGATAAGGAGGCGAAGGCAGGAAAAGAGGCGCACCGATCAGATTGACAGAAGCAGAGAGCATAAAAGATGACCGGAAAAGGGAAGGGAGAGGGGGAAAGGTCAGAGGAGGAGAAGGTCCGCGGAGGATAAGAACGCAGGCAAAAGAGGAAAAAGAAAAAGGGAAATATGATTAATTATCTGGGGAATGTTGAGATTAGAGTTAAGAGGGATGACGCGTGTGGGAGCAGAGTGTTAAGGTAAGGGGTTAGCAGGGGAGAGATTGAGACGCCTATGTATGTATGTGTCTGTTGGTGTCGCAGCCAGTGGGGTTTGATGGTTTTGACGAAGGATTGCTGTGGGCAGGGAGAGGAATGGGAGCAAATCCAGGAGAGATTTGGGTTTCGTCTAATCACGCCTCAAATATGTCATTAACCTTTTAATTATCACTTAATTATTCCTTTTTATTCAAATTGGAATCAACACCCTGTCCCCCACCTTCGTCCCATGTTTAGCACATCGCTCATCATTCCTCCTGCTTTTGCTTATTTTGTCCGCTTGTTACTTGCTTCCTTTACTACCACCTCATTCTTAATTACGGATACATTTTAAATTTTTATATTTTTGCATGGAGTTTAAAATATCTTGCACCACTGTGATTGGTTTTCATAAGCTCTTGCGTCAGTGTGGATAGGGAGTCGATATGAATTTTGAGTGAGAACTGGTTGGGGTGAAAAAAGTGTCTTTATATTTTACGCTGTAAAAAGCATCATATACATTTATTTCATGTGGTGTTCAGTCAAATGTAGTAGACCAACTCAAACAATACACACGAACTAGTTATGCTGGATAAATATTACGGTTTGTTATGAATGTTATTGATGGTGAACAGGTATAGATACGTGCCCCCCCCCGGGGGGGTTCCCCGAGTTTGAAATGGCGATGTGTTTACTAAACAGGTTGATTGGTCCAGTGAGTATTCTTGGGGCTTTACTTTGGTTCAGTTGAAAGGTGTCAATGGCGAGTACTGTGGTGGGCGTACGTACGGTTGCAATTTGCAAAGCTGTAGGAGCAAATATGCATCAGGGATGAGGAATGACCACGCAACACAGTAACTCTATATTAGAGCATCTAAAACTGGAAACTACCTATGAATTAACAGCATCACCGTCGGGACATCAAAATAGCCCCAAATGTCACGGTCTCCACATGTGTACATATATTTTTGAGAGGTTTCTAGAAGGCCAATATGAGCCATTGGATCAAGTAAATCTCCACCATTCATTGTGTAAGTGGAGTAGGTGGAATAGTAAGTGGAGTTAGGTGGAATAGTGTAAAGTGACATTCTAGAAGGCTAATAAGGACCGTTAGATCGAATAGATCTCCACCGTCCATTGAGGAGGTGGAGTAGTATAAATACCCCCAAGGGGATCACTTGTAAATCATCCATTCAAGCAATAGAGAAGCATTCTCTCATTCTCCTTCTCTCTCTAAGTTTTCTCTCTCTAGTCTTTCCTTAGTTCTCACAACTAAGTCAAGACTTTGTAGGCTTACTAGCAGGTTCTAAGTCCAGAGTTTGGCATAGCTTGCTAGGCCGCACGGTGCTTACATCAAGTAA